>CAJHQP010003328.1:0-69294 GCA_905132765.1 Moricandia arvensis
CCCGAGACATTGTTAGGCTGTAACTGGTACACTTTAAAAGGAACTAATAGAATCAACATGAATGGAACAAGATGAATGAAATGTAGTAGAAAAATGGAATGAATCCATTTCATTTATTCCTTCACAAAATTGTTATGGAATGTTTTCCTTTATATTTTGGCTATAACTAAATTGTTAATTTTTGGAATGGAATGAGGAGAAATGACTTATTCCGTTAATTCTAAAAAAAAAATTCATCATTTGACATGAATGAATGGAATATTCATTCCATCAATTTCATAAACATTCCAAAAAATTATAAAGAAAAACATTCCTCTACAATTTTGGTCATAAATGAATGAAATGAAATCTATTCCACTTTTTGCTGTATTACACTCTTACTATTCCATTTTTTTGTATTCCATTAATTCCTTTCTAGTGTATCAGTTACAACTTTTGTTTGGTTTTATGTGGAATAGATGGAATGCTCATTCCATTTCATTCATAGAAAATGGTAATTTTTTTTTGGAATTAATGGAATTGGCCATTCCACAACATTCCATTCCAGAAATTGTAAATCCAGTTACAGCCTTAGTGTAGAATCTCATATTTATATAATCACGGTAATAAGATTAATCACACGATGATCTATATTTTGTGGTTCATAGTTATACACTTGTACATGAATGATCTAAAAAATGGTTTTATGTTAGTTCATGAAGCCATGTTGTAAAAATAGAAATTTCTCTTCTAGGTGCTGAACTTAGATTTGCAAGTATGAGACAGTGTTCATGAGATCGCAAATGGACATACAATTATAGGATCACTACCGGTTATGATATTCCACTCACCTTACAATATTGAATCTTTGTGGCATCATGAAATGACTGAGTGAGATTAGAGTATTTAGATATAATCTGATTATTAAGCCTCTGTGCCCGGTTTATGAGTGACTCAGTCCGACTAATCCAAGAAAATGAATCATTTACTGATCATGATGCTCTAACAGAGGATTTACCACCTCTTGCTTGTTTAATCAAAATTTTTGACCCGTACGAGATGTAGGCACGAAGTTAATGATTGATTATTTGAGAAACATTTATTAAATGATCAGGTACGACAATTACAAAAGAGATGAGATCGTAAAAAATGATTATCTGCAAAAGAACGATAAAGCTAAATAAACCCTAATTCTTATGCCGGATTGTTGGGTGTAGTTTTGGGTGTTCAGGTGCTCCGTCAGTTTCGGTTCGGTTGATTCAGATTTTTGGATTTTTGAATTTTCGGTATTATGTTTATAAGTTCCATTATCGGATCGGATTCAATTCGGTTCCTTATCGGTTCGATTCTGATTAGATTGTAATCAATGTTTGAAATTGTTCAAAAATATAGTTTTAAAACTTGAAAATTGACGAATTTTTATTTCAAAATATATAAAATATTCATAAAATCTAATCAAAAATTAGTTAAACTATCTAAATTAACTAAAAAGTTTTCAAAATAACAAATGAAACAAACTAGAAAAATCTTTCGAATATTATTAAATATCTAAATTACCTTAAAATATATTAAAATATTAACATATTTAACAAATTTTGAATACCTTCGGATTCTAGTTCGGATTTCGGTTCGGTTCATGTTATACCAAACCCAAAGTACTAAACTCATAAGTCCTATTTGAATATTTTTGTATAATTTTCTAGATTCGGTTTCCGTTACTTCAGTTCGGATTTAGGTAAGTATTTCGATTTGGGGTCAAAAGTTTCCAAGCCTAGCTGGGTGATTGTGAATGTATTCTCGTTGATCTCAGGCTTCCCCTTTTATAGCCAAACTCTTTCATTTTCTTTCAAGTTGGTGTATTCCTTTAACCGCCTTTTAATCAATTTGGCCAAGTCCTCTTTATTTAATGGGTTTTGTTCAAAGGATGTTGAGGAACCCGTTAAAAACCGAAGTTACAATTCATCTCCAAGATTGCTTGTTCTGTAATCGTTTATTCCCGTGCATAGCTGCTTCTAACCCAGAGGCGGATCTACATAGAGAGTAAGAGTGTCACATGACAACTTTTAAATAATAAAAATATTCTTTGTAAACTGTATTTTATTGAAAACAAGCCCAAAGCATAGTTAGTCATTAAGCTTATTGTTTTGTCTTAATCTCATGTGCTCTAGAGTTGCATTACAAGTAATTTGAGTATAAATCTACTATATTAAAACATAGTCCTATTTGAAACTAGGGCCGGCCCGCCCTACGGGCGGGTTATACTTTACAAATAATATTGGATTAATTTCTTTGTATGGTTTTTGGTTTGTTTTGTATTGAAAAAATGTGTACGATATTTTTTGTGTATTGTAAATGTTTTAATAAAAGGTGAGATTATACGTATTATAATTTTGTTTGGTTTGTTCATAGATAGCTTATATATATATATATATTGTATTTTATTACGCGAGGAAATGATGGGATTGTTATGAATGAAAAATTGTGAACGGTTGCTGCGAGATTCGCTATATTTTTTGCAACCTATTTGTTTATCTTGTAAATGTAGTTTACATAATGTTTACGTTGCCTATGGTCTTTCTATTTGTAACGGCTATGTGTTAAATATGATGTGTAATTAGAGAGCAATGGTGGGTGCAATGGTCAGTCATAATGGTCGGACCTATTCAACCTCAGATTTAACTCCATTTATGTCGCAAGAATAGTCTTTAGAAAACTAAAAACGTGTTAACAATCTTGGAGATATTAAAAACAAAAATCTTGGAGATAAACATGCATCTCCTGCACTTACTTGCGTATGCGTATGAAGCTACCCCTAATGTATTGTGAAGTTTTGAAAATTTGAGAGGTGACCACATTGCAGATGATGAGGAAATTAAGCTATGGATGATGTTACCGTAACCTTCAAGTCATCGCAGCCTTAATATCAAAAAGTTTATTTCTGGTTTATATAATTTTTTTTAACTAACCCAATATATAGCATTCAAACGTATCTTTTAATGTTTTTGGTCAAAGTTGATGTCCCACTGGATTTGCGGACAATGAAGCTTAGCATCATAGGCATCAGTGAAGAACATGCGGGCGGGTCGGGAATAACAACTGGAGCTCCTTTTTTTGTGAGTTTCGAAATCGAGTTGGAGGCGGTGACGGTATCAACGTCGCCCCACTTTCACACAAAGGAATCTCCCCGGGAACATGCATCAAACCATTCTCTGGCTCTTCCTTCACTGTCAAAACTTCTTAATCAATGCAAATTATTAAACAACCGACTACTTGCACCTGGACAGAAAAACCCTATGAAGCTTCATTGTTCCCTGGGATTGGCTTTGGGCTTTTCCCAAAAAAGAACAAATCAGAAACTCAGTTTGGTCTCATGACACTGACATTTCTTTGCCAGTGTCAGTTCCAATTTTGTTGGATGCTTAACAAAAACAATTCATATCCGACTTTACAGATCCGAACCGACGTTCATATGAGAGAAAATGAGATAAATTGGAGTTGACACGTGGCACGCTATTGTTATTCGACTTTATGACATGGCATACTATGTGGCAACCTCTAGAGTGAATGAAACACCTTTTTGCTAACAGTACTTTCTCACCTTAGAGAAATCCTTCCCAAGGTAGTCTGATCCACTATCCCTGAGCTCAAGAGCCTCGTGGCTACCAATGGAAGCTCCACTCGTACCACATCTGTAACCTTCGCAAATCTTAATCGCTAGAAACATAAGATTTTATAAATTACAACCATAATTGTACGGAAGCTTTAAACAACACATCGTCTAGGAAGTTTCCATTTCATCGGCATATATAGAAACTTAGAGGGAAGACCGCCGTCCGTCGCTGCAACCTCCCCGGCGGAAGCAGATCTTAACTTCTGCTTTCGTAGAATGTTGAGATTAAAGAATCTAAAACCTCCAGTATTCTCCAATTTGACAACGACGATATACTCGTGGGGTGAAGAACTGTGTCCAGTGCTAGTAAGCACTATAAGTTAGCTGAAATAGATAAAAGAAATCGGGAGTTAAAGATCCAATCGCACCAATGTAAAGAATCACTTTCATAGTCGATGATGGTTTTATATAGCTAGTTTGGGAGATGGGAGAAGTTGAAGATATTTGGGTTTTGATTTAATGTTTGTTAAAGATATAATTATTCTTTTTTCTAAGTAAATATTTTTTTGGTCGTTTTTCCATAATATTTTTGCATTTGTTTGCTCAAAGTTTTTTTTTTGGCTTGAAGATTATCTAAATTTATTGTAATACACCTTTAAAATTTAGACATCATTGGACTTGTAATCATTCTTTAGATTTGACAGGATACATGTCTGGACAGCCATTTTGCTTATCAATCTTGTAATTTAACGCACAGTACATGGCTTTTGGATCCTAGACTAACCAAGATTACATGAAAGCTCATTGGATGTTCATTATCGTTCTTTATCCAAGAGTGTTAAAGTTTTGATAAGCAATCAATTCTATGGCAGTGTTATTTTTAAACTTAAGAGGTATTTTTTTCCTAATGCAAGGACTTCTCCGTGAGTTTCTTGTCTCGAAATCTAAAAATCCAAGATTAGAGGTGTATCAGGTCTAATGTTGGTATACCAATGGACTTCTTGAATCATTTTCATTTACTTCTTTAAGGTGCTCTTAAAAGAAATGAATGTTTTCTAGTGATCTTTGTAGTATTGAGTGATAAGTCTCTATTTAAATCTCCAATCTTATCTATACTTTGTATGGTGGAATATCTTGACAGTGACTAATAGCTCCACCAACTTTCAAGATGAAGACAAAGACATGAGAGCCTTCTACATTCACATGTTTGATTACCTCTCTTTAACCTTCCAAAACACATAACCAAGTGATGGCACGTCATTACTTCCCATAGACTGAGTTTTGAAGGATTCTTCAGTTTTCATATATGAGTCGTTATTTATTTCTCTAATCCAAGCAAATCCACAACGGTCTTGGATGAAACTCATGTCGTTTTTTGTGTGGATTTGAGCTCTCTTGCAAGAGAATTCACTTCAGCTGCCATTGATATCGTAATCTGGAGGACTTGAAAATTGAATCTTTGTATAGAAAAAGTAAAAAAAGGGACTTGTAAAACTGATAGTTCACGTTTGTAGCCATGTTCATGATTTTACTCTCTTTAGGTCTCTTCTTATCTCCATCTGATAAATCTTCTTTAAGCTCTGCATCAGACATGTGTTTCCTCTTCTTCCCTTCTTCTTTTTGATGTTGTTCTTCTTCTTTGAATTTGAGTATCTCAGATAATGTTGGTGGCTTGTCTAATTCTCTAGCTCCCTGAATTTACAAAACACAGTGTATCATCATCAGTCATGGAAGAATGAGCATTCCTGATTTAAGATCATATTAATGATGCTCAATAATACCTTAAGAGCATGTCTAGATTATTGGAAAGCAGAGACAAAGTATGAGAAACAAAATCAAACTCTTTAAGCAAAAGCATCATTGATGGTGAAGATTCTAAAGAAGTTGTAGTATTCACGATCAAACTTCCACTGTCCTGCTAAAACAAAGATGATTTAATAAACCAATTGTCATAACATAGAAAAAACCATGCTCTTTGTCTTGATCAAGCTTCCACTTATCAAACTTGAAAGAAGAAAACCATTTACTCCACGTGGTTTGTGTTAGATAATATAGAAATGAAACTGATCCGTAGTGTTCATCAAAAGATCTTGTGCATAGGAAAAAGAAGGAGAAATACAAACAAAATCAATCTTTTGATAAACACAAATCAAAATGAAGCGGAGAGTTTATTAATCAATCTGAGTCAATAAGATAATTCATATGAGAATCAAAAGAGACTAAAGAGTAAAAGTTTCACCTCATGTTACTTTTCTAGTTTTGAAGGTCGCCTGCAAAAAACATGTAAAAATGAAAACATAATCAACAAACAGATAGAGAAACTATCTCCAGAAGAGTTTATTAAGATATCAAAAACTAAAGTTTGATAAATCTGAGTTTATAAGCCCTTATATGTTACAAAACTCATGAATTTAAAGAGCTAAATAACCTTAGCTCTTCGAGGAGCATATGTACACCCATCAACTCGCCATCGAGTTTCAGGTTTCTTGCTTCCCTAAACTTGAGTTGACACACCTACACGGTGGAAGAAGAACGATCAACCATCAAATAGATATGAAGATGGTTTTAAGAGTAGGAGAGTATACCTTTTTATACCCGCAAAAACACCGCCTCTGAGAAGACTTCAACACATTGAAGTTGAAATCATGGCTAAAGGAGTTATTAACATGATAAATGTGTTGGAACCGTAATTGGTGTAATCTCCACTGAACGGAAAGGAACTCAAACGACGCAATGAGATCCCATGCGATCTGAATCGTCTCGCACATTTAACCCAAACAGTCGCCACGATGACTGAGACTGATATCAACGATGAACCCTAATTGTGGATACATGACGGCTTGAAAGGAATTGTTTTGCTGGTTAACGGGCCAAGATGAGTAGACGCAAGCCCATTCAGTTTGAAACAAAGATTAATTAAACAATGAGTTTTGGAAGAGGGAGACAGGTGTCAAGTTGTGGAGAAACAATTTGATGACGTGGCGCTTTCTATAGAGAGATAACACTTCTTTTTTCTAGTTTTGAAGGTCGCCTGCAAAAAACATGTAAAAATGAAACATAATCAACAAACAGATAGAGAAACTATCTCCAGAAGAGTTTATTAAGATATCAAAAACTAAAGTTTGATAAATCTGAGTTTATAAGCCCTTATATGTTACAAAACTCATGAATTTAAAGAACTAAATAACCTTAGCTCTTCGAGGAGCATATGTACACCCATCAACTCGCCATCGAGTTTCAGGTTTCTTGCTTCCCTAAACTTGAGTTGACACACCTACACGGTGGAAGAAGAACGATCAACCATCAAATAGATATGAAGATGGTTTTAAGAGTAGGAGAGTATACCTTTTTATACCCGCAAAAACACCGCCTCTGAGAAGACTTCAACACATTGAAGTTGAAATCATGGCTAAAGGAGTTTATTAACATGATAAATGTGTTGGAACCGTAATTGGTGTAATCCTCCACTGAATGGAAAGGAACTCAAACGACGCAATGAGATCCCATGCGATCTGAATCGTCTCGCACATTTAACCCAAACAGTCGCCACGATGACTGAGACTGATATCAACGATGAACCCTAATTGTGGATACATGACGGCTTGAAAGGAATTGTTTTGCTGGGTTAACGGGCCAAGATGAGTAGACGCAAGCCCATTCAGTTTGAAACAAAGATTAATTAAACAATGAGTTTTGGAAGAGGGAGACAGGTGTCAAGTTGTGGAGGAACAATTTGATGACGTGGCGCTTTCTATAGAGAGATAACACTTCTTTATATATATAGACTAGGGATTAATACGCGCTACGCGCGGAACTATTTGACTTTCAAATGTTTACTATATAACTATTTTTATTGTATATTTATTTATTATTGATTTTTTAGTATTATATATTTTTTTTATTTTTTTTGTTTTTATATCAAATGGTAATATTAAAATATATGTTTGATGTAATATTTTTATTTCTTATATTGTATATTTATTTTATCATTCATTTTTCGATAGACGTTTAATTTAGTTTATCTATTTCTTATATTGTATATTTAGTTATTATTCTAATTTTCTTACATTTGTATCAACTGATAATATTATGATAAATTCTTAATGTGTATTTATATTTCTTATATAGTATATTTACTTATTATTTAATATTATATATTTTCTTATAAAACTATTTGGAAATCATAAAAAAGTAAAAATATACATTTTTGAGATAGATATTTAATGTATTTTTCCATTTCTTAGATTGTATATTTACTTATTATTTATTGCTTCTTATATTGTCTAATATTTATTTATACTAATTTTCTTGCTTTTATATCTAATGGTAAAATTACGATCGAATGTTTAAACTAATATTTTTATTTCTTATATTGTATATTTACTTATTCCAATATAAAGATATATGTTTAGTGTAATACTTTATTTCTTATAATGTATATTTACTTACTATTTATTTTTATACTATATATTTACTTATTAGAATATTAGGACAAATGTTTAATGTAGTATTTATATTTCTCATATTGTATATTTACTTATTATTTATGTTAATATACATTTTTTAGATCGATGTGCAATTCAGTTTTTTTCAGTTCTTATATTGTATATTTTTTTATTGTTTTTTTTCTTATATTGTATATTTACTTATTCTAATTTCTTTTATATTTATAAAAAATTATAGTATTACAATTTTTTTAATGTACTATTTCCATTTCTTATATTGTATATTTACTTATTATTTATTTTTATTATAGTATATATTTACTTATTCTAATATTACGATATATGTTTAATGTAATATTTTTATTTTTTATATTGTATATTTACTTATTTTAATTTTTTACCATGTATATTAAATGATAATATTGGAATATATGTTTCATGTAATATTTTTTATCTTGTATATTTATTTATTTTTATTATAATGTATATTTATTTATTCTAATATTACAATAGATGTTTAATGTAATATTTCTCTCTCTAATATTGTATATTTACTGATTGTTTATTTTACTATACATTTTTAGATAGTTGTTTAATTTAGTTTTCTATTTCTTATATTGTATATTTATTTATAATAATATTGGAAAATAATAAAAATGTAAAAGTGTACATTTTTCAGATAGATGTTAAATATAATTTTTTCTTTCTTATATTGTGTATTTGCTTATTATTTATTGTGTCTTGTACTATTAACTTATTCTAATTTTCTGGCTTTTATATCTAATGGTAATATTGAGAAAGATGTTAAATGAAATATTACTATTTCTTATATCGTATGTTTAATTTTTATTTATTTTATATTTATCTTATATAAATGATAATATTATGATAGATGTTTAATTCAATATTTTTATTATTATATTATATACTTAGTTATTATTTTATTATTTTATTTTTTTATATTGTATATTTATTTATTCTAATATTATGATAAATGTTTAATGTAACATTTTAGGGGCAGGCCAAACCCTAGTGTATCATGAATGAAAATTTATGAACATATTAAAATTTGTAATGTTGATTTTTGAATGTTGTAGGTTAGATAATAATTAATTTTATTTTTCAATATTTTTGTATTCATTCATCTTTTATTTTATTCTCATTTTTTTAATTTCACATTTTACAATTTTTAAAAGTATTGCATTCTCTAAAACATAGATATTAAATAAATTAATTCGTTTTTATTAAAAACTATATTTTTATTTATAAATAATTTTTACTATTTTTTTATTTTTTATATCAAATGATAATATTAGGATAGATGTTTATTGTGGTATTTCTATTTCTTATATTCATATTATTTATTTTGATGTAATATTTCTATTTTTATACTGTATATTTACTTATTATTTATTTTTTATATTTTATATTTTTTTATTATTTATTTTTTGTTTTTATTATATCAAATATTAACTTACTTTAGAAGTTTTGTGTTATATTTCTATTTTTGATATTATATATCTACTTATTATTTTTCTTAATTAATAATGTCACGTGCTACATTGCAATCATGACTGTTCTAAAACAATCAACATGTAACTTTTAAATCAAATATCCATGATTATACTATATACTCAGCATAACTAATACACACGACCTAATACTCATTCTGATATTGCCAACTACTACATCTATTTCATTACATATCAAAAATTTGGAAAGCTAATAAAAACATGAATAATAAAACGAAAGAATGTTATCTATTGTAGAAATATATCATTAGTTACAAACAAACAAATAATTTTTTACGACTATTTATAATCACGCCAATCCTTTTATATATTGTAAAGTTTCATTATTTAGGCGCATAAAAAAAAAGAAAATTCCATTATTTTTTTGTTACTTTACATTAATTTACTATTTTATTTTGATATAAATGTACTTTGG
The DNA here is from genome assembly GCA_905132765.1 of Moricandia arvensis. Taxonomy (NCBI): domain Eukaryota; kingdom Viridiplantae; phylum Streptophyta; class Magnoliopsida; order Brassicales; family Brassicaceae; genus Moricandia; species Moricandia arvensis. The sequence goes on from CAJHQP010003328.1 coordinate 9,982, forward strand.
ATATATTATAATTAAGAAAAAATTATATTTTTGTTAATATTATTCTTTCTCTTTTGGTTTTCCATTTTACTTATTTTGTTGGTAAATATTTACATTTTTAAACATGCAATATTTTGTTAATGTTATTCTTTATTTATTTTTCTATTTTATTTATTTTCAGTTTGAGTTATATATGTAAAACTAATTTCGTTTTTAAATTTTTTTGGAAATATTTACATTTTTATATATGCTTGGATATATTATACTTAAGAAAACATTATATTTTTGTTAATATTATTCTTTCTCTTTTGGTTTTCCATTTTACTTATTTTGTTGGAAATATTTACATTTTTAAACATGCAATATTTTGTTAATGTTATTCTTTATTTATTTTTCTATTTTATTTATTTTCAGTTTGAGTTATATATGTAAAACTAATTTCGTTTTTAATTTTTTTGGAAATATTTACATTTTTATATATACAATATTTTGTTAATCTTATTCTTTCTTTTTTCTATTTTACTTTTATTTTTAATGCCACATGTCGTTTTTTAGAAGATGTATTCTTCGATGATGTGGACGCTCTATGGAACCTCAAAAGGTCCCTTTTATTAGTATAGATTTACCGTGGCATACTTTTAATTTAGACCTATTAAAAAAGTTGTGACAAAATATAAAATTATGATTTATATGCAATCTTAATTAAAATAATTATGTTTGTATTAACCTAATATCTCTGAAATAAACAGCAACATTAAGTCGATTCTTCTTTTCTTTTTTTTTTTTGATCAAAACAGTCATTCTAATTTTTTTTTTGATTATTTGTCATTGAATTTTAAGTCACTAAACCCTAATTTCAATTTATGGGTTGTGTACTGAAAGGGAAGAAGATGATAAGAGACGAGATTCTATCTGACGTCTAGATCAATGGCGTCTAAGGTTATACTTTGGCCGCCGATCTCTAACAAAACCCACCATGCGCTGTTTCCCGTCGGTACCACCTGGCTACCGCCGCTGCTGCTGCTAACTCTACGTCGGATTCCTAGATGGATGAATCCAGGATCGTAATGAAAGGAGTTCGAATTTCAGGTAGACCTCTTTATCTGGATATGCAATCAACGTGATGAATGCGTCTTCCTGGTAGTGACGGGTGGTTTCAGTCAAAACTTTTGCTAATTTGGTGTGAGAAAACAATAGAAAATTGACAGATTTGGGTTTCGTGAATGACTGGTATTGAGTTGGATTGTGCAGGTTAAAATCGTGAAAATGTTTTTTCTGAACATTAAAGTTGTTCTCTTTAAGATTGTCAAGGAAAACTATGTTGCCAAGACTATCATTTTCTGCAATAAGGTCCCTCACTTACGGTTTTTTGCACATCCTACCATCATACATGACTCTCACAAGAGTCAAGCCTTAAAACTTGGAATACTTCATCTCATCTCACCGCGAAGATAATCCGGTCTTTCTAGTCTACATAGATAGGTACTTTTGTGATGTATTTTGTTGCCTAAACATTAAAGATATATAAACTTTGTTTCTCATTTCAAAACATTAGCAGAACTTCTCGTGTGATTCACTGGTGTTAATCATTAGGTTGTTATAATAACTATATTTTATATTAACTATTTTAAAGATGTTTGCTATTAATTTAAATATGTTATATACAAACATAAAAATATATATGGTAACTTAGATGACCATATTAATTTGTTATTTATATATTTTTTCTTATTTCAACATAAATATAAGATAATATAGTATTTATATGATCCAATTAAACAATACATAAATTTTCTTCTCTACTAAATCAAACAATAATACAATATGATATAAACAACTTCAAACATATATAAACATATATAAAATAACCAAAATTATATATGTTATACATTACAATTTATGATAACATCTATGCGGATGTTAGAAATGGTCATCTAAATATCTATCGACTACAATTCGTTTATCTGAATGTTGAGGTCTAAAATGATTTTACATTTGAATATTATGAATTTACGAACGATGTCGAATATGATCATTTAAGGTCTGGATAGGTTTATAAAAATTTAAAAATATCTAAAAATTGTTGGTTTACAAATATTATATTGAAACATGTGACCATGGAAGTACTTACTAAAAATACTAAGGGGCAGAGAAATTCTTTGAACGGATTATAGAACCCTGGCTTCTAGAAACTAGGCATACGTGTTTCGGTACACCGTATCCGTTAGAAATCGGGTCAGATATTTTGAGTTTAGGTGTTAATTTATAAGTCTTATTTTAGTAAACTTATAAGTATGAACCGGCTTTAGATATAACATTTCAATTTATGCTTTAATTTTGTGCCACATCCTAAAACTTATAAAATAACTATATATCGTTCAATTTAGATTATAAAATCGATTCAGATATATTGAAGTAAAATCTAAAATTTAAAAGTAAAACATAAAAATAGATACTTATTTCTATAAATTAGGTATTTAAGATACTTATTTAAATTTTAAATATTTATTTTTAGATATCATATTAAAAAATATATAACTGAATATTTGAAGTATTTACATTTTAAGTATATCAATTGCATATTAATTTGGATATTTAGATCGGATTGTTCAGATATTTTTTTCAGGTTTTCAATTTTTACATTTTTTATTATTACTCGTTTGGATTCGGCTAAATACTTTGGGATCGGATATATTTTATAACACCTTTCAAAATCCTTTGAGTAACTTTTACATTTTGGACCAGGTTATAGGTTTTTGGTTTGGATTGAATTTAGTTTTGATTCTTAATTACGGATTTTAGGTCCATACCTACGGAAAACAAAGAGTAAAAATATGAATCTTTATCCTTGTTTTCCACATCATGTAAAATAATTCTAGAATTCGATTATAAAACGGGAATAATAATTACGATCTGATTTTATAAGATTCGAAATAAATAAAGTAGTCTTTTCGTGAGTATAAACGTACGTAAAATCGAATATATGTACTATTAGCTTTATGCTGGGGTTCCTTGAATAGACCATTTAAGGTAAAGGTTTCCTTAACTGAAAAAGAAATAATCTTAGTGATGGTGACGGCTTGGAATTCCCTTTTCTTCTGATTGGCTGGAAATCAAAGTTCCATAGTGTTTATTAATATACATATACATATATATGTATATATATTTGCCTTTTACTTACTTCTATATATATAAGTCTGCCTTTTAATTATTTATTCCATTTTTTATTTTATACTCAGAAGCCCATCATTTCAGATTTTGAAGTGAAGTCTAGCATATATGTACAACTCCGTCCATATTTGAGACCGTTTCTGATGTATTTTTTATTTTTCTAAAACAAATAACCTCTAAAATAAAATCATGTTTCATTCAAATGTTCTATTTTTTTCTTTACAGTATATATTTTTATTATATTCTATTTTAACTTTTATAACTAATATTTTATTTTGTGAAATTTTAAATTAATCCAATATATTTTAACTTTTTGCAAGATTTTCTTAAAATTATGACTTTACTCTATCTATGTTATACAATAAAAAATAATACATAACGCACCAGCCTTTTAATATATATGATATATTATAAGGTTGTGATATCAATGACTGTGCTGTTAAAACCAAAAGAAAGAAAGGAAAAGGACAATGCCTGCGTCTCTTTTGATGAATGGTTAAGAAAAGATGCGATCTAGGAGCTTAGAACTTTCCATTTTTGGAAAATATTCGAGGGCGAATTCTCTTTCTCTTCTATATTTCAGGCCAACAAGTTGTTGGCGACAACTTTCCATGTGTTTTTCACTTTTTCTTTTGAGAAAATACTCCATGTGATGTGAATACAGAGGATTAGCTTAACTCAGTTACTCCTGTTTTTCAACGATTAATTTTTAGATTTTTTTTTTTAACTCTAAAAGCACAAATCTTTTAATTTTAAAGATCAAAGTGACCGAATTATATTTCATGAAAGAGGTAAATGACATACCCTCATTTATAAATTTAACCAATTATTTAAAAATCAAAAAAAATCTTCAAATTTGTTTTTTCTTTAATTTCTTGTCAACAATTTCTTTTTTTTTCAAAATTTTTGTTTGATAAACCTTTTTCTTAAAATAATTTAGGAAAACCTTCTGAATAATATGATATTATCCTGAGTTTGTAATTTTCCCCAAATTCAAGATTGCTTTCATAAACGTGTAATTAGATTTCTTGAATGTAACTCGTATGCATATTTAAGAAGGTATTTCTAAATCTGTATAAAATTTTCTTGAATTTGACTTATATGTATATTTAAATATGCATAATATTCTTATGAAATTTAGATGAAATTTGTCAAAATACCACATTGCTACTAATAATATATTGACAGCAAATGGTATAATAATCATTTATCACTTGATGAAATTTATTTTGGGCAGTTTGACACTTGAGAACTAGTTTGAAACAAAAACGTGTTTTGAGATTATTCGAGGTCATTTTTTAAAGACAATACAAACTGTAAATATATAAGTGATGAATTATTTATTAAAATGATAGACCAGCAAAATAGTTAAAAAAATAATAAAAGATATATAAATATTTTCGTATGCATAAGAAAATTTAAACCAAAAAGTATTTTCAAAAAGAGAGAATACATTATACGTACGGGATATGTGTCTTGATCTAATCTAACATAATTTTTTTTTTAACTTGTGCCTATGCTGTGGAGTATCTAGGCTATGCATGTGCTGTAAGTACAAGATGACACCACAATTAAGTAATGAAAAAAGTAAATCAGAGACAAAATAATACAAGCAACTACTATGCTTTATTAGAATCTCTTTTTAAACAATCTTTACAAGACTTGCTTAATCAGTCTTACACAGTCTATTAACACCCTAACAACCGGTACTGAAAGATCCCTAAGCTATCCGCTTGTATCTCTTCTCCGTCACGTACTTCGGCAACTGCTTCAGCACGACCAAGAACACACCAAGAGCTTCTCTCTCTATAAAATCAGTCTATGTGTCTCTGTCTAATTACATATAACCCCATAACTATTTTATAGTTATTCTCCAAGTTCCTGAAACCCTAGTCTCTAGGGAACCACAATATGGACATCTTCCATATCAATAAGTACAACTTTCATTTTCTTGGAATACACTTATTCCTCTTCCTTTAAGTCATAAATTTGCTCCCCAAGTTTATTCTTCTTGCCTTTTCTCCAAGATACCCACTTGCTCTCCAAGTCTACACGACTCCAGCTCAGCATCTTGACTCCACATGGTCTTCACCACTCAACACGTCGTCTGCGTCCGCATCTACGTCAGCGACTACTTCAGGGCATACATCTTGCATCTTCAATCTCCCCTTTTTAGCTTTGTGTGCCGATCAAGCACAACATTCTTCTGGTTCAACAACCACGTTCCCCACCTGGAAACTTCCATGCTAATTATGCTTTTCTCCCCCCACGAGATGTGCACCACACCATGCTTTTATCCCCCATGAGATATGCATTCTTCTCTTGACCAGAACATCACCATTATCCCCCTGCTTGATTGCATACTAAGCTAAAACATATGCTTAGATGTCAAGCCTTACAGACAAACCCGTCTGCTTCTTCATGCGTAATCATGATACAACCTCTACTGCAGCAGAATAGATTACAAGTACTGCATCATGCTCTGACGCACCTATCGAACTACCTTTCAACCAGCTTCTTTTGAGGACTTGGCTTCCTTCATGTGTCGTCTTCTTGACCATGAGCCCTTCCTCATCCACACCGAGTGCATTCTGCACTCGTTGCTACTGTCTTGGAGTGATTTCACTATCACCCTCCTGAAGATCACCTCGCATCACTTCTTGACACACTTCGATCTCCTTCCCCTTTGTGCCATGAACAACTCTTTGTTCTGACTCCAGACTTGATGCTTTCTGATCTTCCTCAAGATCACTTCTAACTGAGCTGCATCCTTCTTCTGATGTCTCTTTCTTGATCTCATCAAGTAAGCCACTTTTGGCTAACACCACTTTTTCAACACACTTGGGTTTAATGAACGTCTTGTTCCCCTTCTTGGCCATGTTTCTGCTCTTCTCACGAGCAAAACACTCCACCTTCTTGTGTCCAACCTTCCCACAAAACCAACAACACATCCGATGTTGCTTCTTGTTTGGCCTGACACAGTTGCTGATGCACCGATCAACCTCCTTCCTTGTACCAGCTGCACAACCATGCTTCAGAACCTCTTGTCTGACCTTCATGTTGTTGCACTGATGTACAACCTTTGGCTTACTACTCACAGCTTCACGATGTAGAACTTCATGTCGTACTCCCTGATGTACATCCAGATGTACTTCCCGACGAACTTCTTTGGCTCCACTTTTTGATGTGCTTCCCTGCACGAAGTGTGACAGCCCCTTATGTTGTACTTCCTTAGTACTCTCAGTACCTCGATATCCCAGTCCCCAGTTCACCTTGGCTGGTTGACCCATTGATAGGATTTGATCCAAGTTCTTGGATCCACTGTTGAGCATCCTGATCTGCTTGTGATTCTCAGCCAAATCACGTTCCAGCATCCTTGCTCTCTCTTGTTCACCAGTAGCAACTTCCCTCAGCTTGCTAACTTCCTGCTCAAAAACTTATTCTTCTCTTTTACAGCCGCAAGTTCTTCATGAAGTTCTTCAAGCAACTCGTTTTGCTTCTGAGCCACATTCTCCAATCTCAGATTCTGATCCTTGACCCTCAACCACTTCTTGAGCAGCACGTGATACTCCTCATCATCTGTACTGCGATTTGAATCAGAGGATTCACTAGATCCCTCCTTACGTGCACCAAATGCAACCATATTCTTCAACACCTTTTCATCTTCTTTAGACTCTGAATCATCAGACGACTGTACTCCTTTTCCCTTATTTAAGTTTGGACATTCGCGTCTTGTGTGTCCAACACCTCTACACTCAGAACACATAAGTTCCTTTCGTTGTGCCATAGGACAGTCAGCCTTCACATGACCTACACCTTCACACTCGTAGCACTTGACACCTTCTCTTCTTTTGTCACGCCAACTTCTCTGTCGACCATACTGATTCTTCCCACTAGAAGAATTCATCATCTTACCAAGAATTCTAGCCAACATACCCACATCATCTTCAAGCTTCTGAAATCTATCAACATCCTTGTGAGTTACAAGCGCTATGCTCTTTGAGGTACCACCTGACATAGAGACCGAGCTACTGTCTGTCTCCATCTCTTCTGCCTTCAGCATACCCACAAGCTTGTCAAACTTGAGCTCATTCGTGTTTGTAGTCATATTCAAGACCGCCTTATGAGCTCCACACTTCGCTGGAAGACAGCGTAGCAACTTCTTTACCAGCTTCTTCTCCTTGTACTTCTTTCCAAGTACAAATGCTCCATGCACCATAGCACTAAGTTTGGCACTGAAGCTTGCCACGGAATCATTATCAGACCACCTGAGATTCTCAAACTGCGACCCAAGATGATCCAGTCGTGTCCTCTTGACACTATCATCTCCTTCAAACGAATTCAGCAGGATCTCCCACGCCTCTTTAGCTGAAGTACTCCCCTGAATCAGCTGGAACTGCTCTGCTTCAACAGCTCCAAAGATTACCGACAACGCCTTTGCATTAAACTTTGATGCATTGCGCTCTTCCTCTGTCCAATCTTCTTTTGGCTTGGGCTTCTTCCCATCATCCGTGACTATGGTAGGCTCCTCCCACCCAGTCTCCACAGCAGTCCACACATCTTCATTGATTCCTCGAATCAACTGCTTCATGCGAGCCTTCCAATGACCATACTGGTCCGCATTCAACATGATCATCTTCTGCATAGAAACAATCGTGTCCATCTTCACCTTCAGGATTACACCGATAACTTAGGTGCCCCGCTCTGATACCAATTGTAAGTGCAAAGATGACACCACAATTAAGTAATGCAGAAAGTAAACGAGAGACAAAATAATACAAGCAACCACTATGCTTTATTAGAATCTCCTTTTAAACAATCTTTACAAGACTTGCTTAATCAGCCTTACACAGTCTGTTAACGCCCTAACAACTGGTACTGAAATATCCCTAAACTACTCGCTTGTATCTCTCCTCCGTCACGTACTTCGGCAACTGCTTCAGCACGACCAAGAACACACCAAGAGCTTCTCTCTCTATAAAATCAGTCTATGTGTCTCTGTCTAATTACAGACGACCCCATAACTATTTTATAGTTATTCTCCAAGTTCCTGAAACCCTAGTCTCCAGGGAACCACAATATGGACATCTTCCATATCAATAAGTGCAACTTTCCTTTTTTTGGAATACACTTATTCCTCTTTTTTTAAGTCATAAACTTGCTCCCCAAGTTTATTCCTCTTGCCTTTTCTCCAAGATACTCACTTGCTCTCCAAGTCTACACGATTCCAGCTCAGCATCTTGACTCCACATGGTCTTCACCACTCAACACGTCGTATGCGTCAGCATCTACGTCAGCGACTACTTCAGAACAGACATCTTGCATCTTCATGTGCAAGAGGAACATTTGTAATAGATTCAAAATTTATTTACAAAATTTCTTATAGCAATTAGAGATTTTTTCTTTTAAAAATTTAGAGTCCATTTTGCAAAACTGTCTTATTTATTCTCATAAAATTAAAATTTGGATAAGATCTATATAAATATTGAGACGAACATGTTCATAGGAAGAATTTCAAGTTTACCATTTTTGTTGTAAATACACACATAAATTTTAGAGTAATTACGAATGTTCAAACCAGTTTTGCACGCCTCTTTTTATATGCGTCGGGTCTTGCGTGGTTGTCGATTTTTCATAGTTGTATATATAACATATGTAATTTTACCCCAAAAACTTATGTAATTTTAAATGCACCCGAAAGAAATGCTTAGAAATCCCCATATGGTGTTACATTGGTATATTAAGTTTGGGGTTAGAAGTGACAACTCGTTACAACTACATGCTTGGTTTATTTGTATGTGAATTCTATACGTAGCTCATTTGGCCATGAACTTTTTCCGTGATGAGAATGCTGGAAACTATTCTTATGATCAATAGAGTCAAATTTGAAATTTTGGAACTCTAAACATTAACTAACAATTAAAAAAAAAAATCATAACTTCGAGATCTATTTTATGTATAAAATCTTTACAAATTTTGGAAACTGAACCCCATGTTTTACAAGGTTGTGTCGAGATCCGACCATGCATATCAAAAAGGTATATTCACCTCAAAGACTACCAGGGGCGGATGTAGGCTCGGTGTTTGTCCTGAAAACTACTTAGATGTTTAACTGAAACTTGGAATAATTAAAAATGGTTTGGAGCCCCTCGCTATGTAGATAATAAATATTAGAGCATTTCAATCTCATGTGAATTTTCCAACAACTAAAATATTATAATAATAGATAGATTTTTTCTTAATAAAATAAAAATATATTAGAAAGTTTCTAAAAAAATTCAAAATAATTTCAATAGAATTTTCAAAATTTAAAATATTTTTTTTATATTTTTTTAAATTCAAAATTCAGGGGTCCACGCATTAGCTATCGAGTGCACTCGACAGAGCAGGGTTCCACGTGTTAGCTATCGGTTGGCTTAGACTAGCCACATGGGCGGCCAAACGGCACTCCATGTGTCGGCTCCTGGACGCTGCAGCCCGCATGTGAATTCCGCAGTGGCCGGGGTTCGAAGTCGGGTGGCGGGCACCTCAGCCGAGGTTCCATTACCACCAGGCTACCAAGCCCGGTTGAATTAACCCTAGATAGTCCCGTTAGAAAGTGGTCTAAGGGTATAATCTTAAGTGCATGTACACCTCTTACGCACCTTCAAAAGATGCCTTTAAGAATACACTCTTACTTTAAGAACTAGCTATATAAGTGTCCATGTTCAACAAGTCTTAAGCACCGAGTCATACGGTTTTGTAAGGTCCTCTACCCTTCGATCAATCCTTCTTCTTAATTACACACTTTCGTCTTGTTTTTGTGAGAAGAAACAACCACTTAATCAAGCATACGCTTTAAAAGGTTTCAAGGTTTAATATCCTAACAAACTCAAAGTTCTCAGTGATGGTGAATCGTGGTTGTTCAGTCACGCTTTTGTCTGGTTTTCTTGTAACTCTTTTGGTGATACAACTACACTTTGAGACCACGACGGGAGCTCGACATGCACCGGTTGTTTCCTGGTCACCACCTGAGCCACCTAGAGATGATTTTATGTGGTACCACAAGATCAACCGCTTCAAGAACATAGAACAAGATGCCTACAGGCCAACTCACCAGGGTCCTAGTCAAGGTATCGGACACAAGAGCCCTCCTGGTGCGTCTTAAAATACTCATTTGGTTTTGGAGAAATTTACAAGTCTTTGTCGCTCAGAGTTCGCGTCTATTTTTGATATTTTGTGTGCCGTGTTACGTTTGGGTAAAAGAAAAGAAGAAGAAAAAGAAGAGAAGAAGTTGCATACCAGTTTCTTGGGGAGAGTACATGAAAGTGAATCCAACAAGAAAATGATTATTAGAGTGTGTTTTTTTTTTTCTTTTTCTAAATGATACTTCGTCCTTTAAGAAAAGGCCACGAAGATATCTCTTGGTTTGCTTAATTATAGTATTTTTTTGGTGTTTTGTTTTATGTTGTGACTTGAGATTTCCACTTTCTTCGATGTAATTTTACTCGGTTGCAATAAGATTAATGAGTGATGGCATAATTTTATTATCTACCAAACAGTTAAACATTTATTATAACTAAATTTTATAGCTACAAAAGTGAACATGAGAACATAAAAAGCATATGCAGTAACAAGACTTTTCCTGGCTATATATATTTGATAGTTTTTTTTATATATTTGATAGTTTATTATGCAACTTATAATATTCGTTTAATCTAAAACTACTAAATTGTATTTGTCCCTAGTTATAGATGTTACGTACAAAGATGCTCTCACGGACAAATCAATCTGACCCTTTTTTTTGGAAGAATTTGCCAATAACCAAATTTGAGAAGGAAATTAAATGTAGAGCATTGATTTTGACATAATGTATTATCTAAGAATTTTGCTTCAACTTGCTGGTTTTACCCTTGGTACGTACAAGTTTCCGGCTACTATAGACATAGAGACGACGTCGACGATTTATGGTGTAGACACTTTTATAAGGTCACTTTGCAGAATTGGAGTTTGGTAGGACATCCACGTAACTTTCCTTTTCATCTCATATGTTTATCACTATAGATAGTAAATAAGTGGCTACAATACAACACTGTTTAATTGAAATTTGGTAGGACATCAACGTACCATTCTATCTTAGTGACATAGTACAACACTCAACCTGCAGTGGAACTATGCATAATAAACCCACCACAATCGATGACTACTATACCCAAATCCTTACTTAGTCAGTTTAAACCCTAGGTAGAAACATATAAACTCAACTACAATTTATAAATTGTTTTCTAATATTACGCAAGATACATTTATTTGGTTAACAGGTTGCATATATTATATTATATACAGTTTAAGTAGTATAGTAACCAATCAAACCGGGTAAAGTTACATATTAAACTCACATATAAGGTATACATGTTTGATTTTGGTTTTTCAGTATTGTATCTATAGTATGGAACGTAAATAGTAAACCCTCCCCACCCGCAAAAATACAACAATACAAGACACACCACTGATTAGTAAAGCTAAACTCTAATTAAGGAAGTATAAACTCAAATAGAATATATATAATATGGTTTACTATATCCAACCCTTACTTGGTAAATCTAAACCCTAGGGAGAAACCTATAAACCCTAGGGAGTGTTCTATTCTATATCGCCAAAGTAGTATAGAATTATAATCTCATTCACAACCCCTAAATATTAAACACTTCAACCACTAAGTACTAAACACTAAAATCAAAACCAATATAAACTATAATATATATTATTATATTTTAAATATAATATATGTTTTTTTACTGTAAAATCACATTATATTCTACATTCTTCAAATAAAATAGAACAAAACAACATCACATTACAACATTTAAAAGAGGTGGGAGACTATGGGTGGCAAAGTGGTGGAGGAGAGAACATTGTCTTTATCAACTCTATCCAACGGTGGAATCATTCCATTCAACATCACATTGTATACTATTTTATTGATGCCATAATAAATTATATTATATTTATGTTTAACCATACTATTTCTCTTTACAAAATCATATACATACCAATATAAAATTCATATACAAATTGATACAACACTTATATCAATAGAACATAAAACAACAACAAACACATAAAATTTACAAACTATAGTTCCAAACAAGATTTAACCTTCTTTTTCAAGCATCGAATGAAATATAACATGATACATTGTACATTATAAACATGACACATAAGAGAAATATCAAATTTGAAGGAAAGACAATCTATTCCATTTCATAAAAATAGTATAGAAATTCACCCATTGTTCATCTCCTTCCTCGTCTTCGAACTTGAAATCGAAACTTACAAGTTTTCACGTTTCATCTTCACTCAGTAACGAATCGTGGATTAGGAAGATGGATGTACGAAGCCGCAACTCTGGCATCGCGACTTTAGATATTTAGAATCGACAAATCCTTCGTCTCTCTTCTCCGATAGGCTCTTCACAACCGATCTGGTCCAAAATCCGTTGACGGGGATGTACTCGGAGATTTCGGAATCGCAGAAGGAGGAAAAACTATTGCACTTCCCAATTGTTATTTTTTACCAATTTAATAAAGTGTAAAGTTTGTGATAAATGGAGAGCCACATTCATATGTTCCAGTAAATAATATCTAATCTATATTTAATTTTATTTTGCAGGTCACACGGGTTACGTGAAGGGGTAAAACTGCATTATTACATATAATATATCATATACCTGTGTGAATTAGAGTAATTGGTCAGCGAATGAATTATAAAGTTTTTTTGCGCTACTAGATGCAGTTTCCCTTTTTGTTTGCTAAAAAATTAGACTGTAACATCTCGACTTTTGTTATATGATGAAAAGTTTGATATAACTAATTTAGCTATCTATGTTACAAAGTGCACTTATATTTTCTATCACGTATCTGTTTAGAAATCGAAAATTAATTATGTTTGTGTTGGAAGAAGAATAATAGAATGATGGATAACTTACCAAAAATTGATTCGTGATATTGTGTGAGTGAGGTGAAAACACAAAAAAAAGTCATTTGATGATTATAAGGATAGTAAACAAAACTTTCGAACCTCCAAAAAAATTAACACACCGTCCATCACACAAAATGAAAACTATGGACTGAGAAAATGGTAATGGAAGACCCATTAATCATGGACGGCCAGAACGTTACATAAACTGTCTTTAGATTTTCTTGCAACATACAACGGTTCTGTTGGAGTTCTGTTGGAGTAAAAACATTTGCATTTTCTTAGATCAATTTTGAACCAGGTTAATAATAGTTTTATCATCATATACTAATTAGTTTCTCTATTCAAATTAAATGAGTCTCTTTAGTTTTATTCGATCGAATTTTAGGTTAGCAGAGGTTGTCTTGAAAAAAGTTCTTACCAAAAGCCAAAAGGTAATATTCTCGACAAAATTGTGCTGTATAGTACATGTGCAGATGTTTGGTAGCAACTCGTTAAACTTTAATATTAGGGTTAAACAACAAGCAGAAATATAAATATTACGTGATACTTTAATTTATCAAAAAAGTATTACGTGATACATAAATGGGAATGTACCATCAATATATACTAAAAAAAGGTTAGTGTCTCAATCAATTAAAAAGACATAAATGATATATGGCATTCACACACTTTCACGTTTTCAAAAAATATTCCATCAAATACATAATTTTAATCAAAACGTCTGAAATGAATAAATATAAAACCAAGAATTGATTATAGAAAACTTAACTTGTTTTAGTTAATAGTCATTTTCTGTTTTTAGTTGTTTACTTTTAGTTTTTTAGTTTATAAGTTTTCTGATTTCAGTGATTTTAGTTTATAATTAACCTATTTTGCTATTCCAGTTTTTGTTCCTTTAAATTTCAAATGCCAACTTCTTAGTACATCATTAGATTTTATTATGTTCAATATATACAATGAATGGATATAATCTAGGGTTGAATATTAAAGAAAAAGATATTTTTAATTATCTATCGTGGATGGAGGTGGACCTAACGCTTTTTCTTTGGAGTTTGATTTAGCAAAAGGTTAGTAATGTGATACATAAATGGAACTTGTACTAGGTTATCAATAAGTTGGTGGCAACTATAAAATAGTTAAATCAATAGAAAACAATTATATTTATATATTTATTCAAGAGGGTTATCAAATATTATAAGACTGACAAAAAATTTAGATCTAATACTCGAGCTTATTATAATAATTTAAAAGACTGTACTTGTGCGCTGCTTCCTTATTCATGTGTGGGTATGCGTTTTCGGGTTTCTAGTGGACGAAGCTATATATAAATATTAAATATATAATAAAAAATAAAATAAATAACGGTTGAGAACTGAACATCGATTAAACAGAAAATTTATCCTTTTGCAACTAGTTATACAAACTTTTAAATCTTTTTGATAATCTAGAGGTTACCGTTTTTAGTAACTAGGGTGTTATTGAATTAATGAATTCAATGGATTTTAATGGAAATTAAATTTATTATGAGTATGTGTTTAATGGAAAATGAAATGAATTAAAATCATATGTTATTCAATTTCCACTGAATTTTGTTAGAAATTAGTTTCAGTAGAATTTGATGTATTTTTGTATGAAAATTCTGAGTAAACAAAATCCTGAGTTTACTGCCGAGATTTTGATTTTTCAAACATGCTTTCTCTCTTTACTGTTTATTTTAGATTTCTTCAAATATGTTTTTTTATCTTTCTCTCTTACCTTTATGTACGTTTAAGGAGAAACAGTCAAATTTTATTCTTTGACAGAACTGGGTTTCTGGTTTTTTATTATTTCTTTTTTTCCAAACTTCTTCTTTTTATTAATTTCATGTTGCAATTGTTTTCTGATCTCAAACAAATGAGTATGTACATGATTAGTGAGGTGAGTCTGTTGAAGGGTTGATTGAAGTGGGAGTCTCTTGACTCTTTCTTTAAAATATATATTCTGGGTGTTTGTGTTTGATCTTTTTTCAATTAATTTGCGTTTGGCAAAATCAAAGAATGTTAAGAAACTTGAAGGTCATCCACTTCCGTTGAAAATGTTAACTGCTTACTAATTTTTTTTTACAAAACTCAGTAATTTTTGGAAGCAAAAGAATCCATAACAGTTATTAAATTAATTACAACTAAATCCACAAGCATTTTAGTGAAATCATCAAATTCTATTCAAATACTCTCAAACTCTAATTACAATACTCAATTCTAATTCCATTAAAATTCTGTATTCAATAACATCCCCTACATTATTTGGTATTGGAATATAAACTCACACAAGTCTTCTTTACTTCAACGATGACACTCCAAAATTATTATACCGAAGTAACCGAACCATGTCTTTTTAGAAGGTGTACAGATTCGTTGTAAAAAACTATCATCGCTATACAACTCTTTCTAAATATTAATTCATGAGGTATTTTCTCGTAAATGGAAAAAGTTGCATTTTTATCTGATTATAGAGAGAGTTCTTATTTATCCCATATTGTAGATGCATGTCCAGCCTAGAAATATTATGGACCCAAAACACCAAAAAATGTAAAAATAAAATAATACTACATCCGTTTCGATTTAGTTGTTTTTTGTTTCAAATAAGTGTCGTTTTATAATTTTAATGCAAAATTTATTAGTTTTATCTATTATTCTATTTTTCTATTGGTTGAAATGTGGTTAGGTGTATAAGTTATTGTGTTTTTATCTAGAAAATATGTAAAAGTAAATTATTTTTTAATCTGCGTGTAAAAACTTAGAACGACAAGTAAAACGAAACGGAGAGAGGAGAGAGTATTGGGTATACAGCATTTAAAATGAGTCAAACCCTTTACCTGTCTGTTTTTAAGAGGTTCATTACCTACTGAGCTAGAAGAAATTTTATCAACTTAATAGTTGAAATTTTATTTATTGGAAACAGGGTCGGAAGTAAATACTTCCATGGCTTTTCCTCGGGACCGCTACTGCGTAGATGAAAGCACATAGGAAAGCAAGTCACTTTTTCGTTTGAAATGAGAAGAGTCTTAACATTTATTCAATATCCTTGATGAAATGAAACTTGAGTAATTCAGAAGCGTATATGACATATAGATGACGGCCTCATGTTTATCTCACCTTGAAATACAAAGAGGTGTTATTGGATAGTGGATTTAAAATAAAATTTCTAGATTTTATAATCTAGTGCTATTCAAAGATTGATTTTAATGTTATTGGTTACTGTATTTAAAATATTTTTATTATGAAAATTTAAATTCTAATGTTATTGATTCTTGAATTATAGTCTTTTCACTAAGAGATTTTGAAATTCATTGTTATTCAGTTAATGATTTGTATACAATATTTCAAATCATGTGTTATTCATGTTTGATAAAATTTTACAATCCATTTGACTTGCAATATTATTGAATGGATTTGAATTTACATTTATATGTAAACTAGTTCAATCAAAATCTGACCTCTCGCCTTGAGATTTTATAAGCCAAAATTTTCGTAAAAGTAAAATTTAACGTACCTAAACTTTTTTTTAACGTACCTAAACTTATCTAATGAACAAAAACGTTAAATTAATGTATAAACGTCAACTATACAATTCTTAACGTGAAGCTAGTTGTACTCATCTCTATGTCTCATCAGATCTAGAGTTCTCCTCAAGAAATAACAACTTTTTTTCTTAAACCCAGATTTTTATATCATCTGTTCAAATTCAGTTATATCAAAGGTAATAATTCATATTACATTATATAAAATGTTAATTTCATCGTGTATTAGTGATGATGTAGTTTTGAGGGTGTTTAGGTATTTCAATTTCAGTTTATATTATAATAATTTTAAAAATTTTAAAATTAGAATCTTCTTAAGTAAAGTTCAATTTTAGTATAAAAATCAAATGATAATATATTGATTTTATAAATACTTTGAGAAGAATTTACAAATTTAAATGAATCATGTTTCTAAATTCTACCTTTTAAATTGTAAATTGAACCAAAACTTTTAAAATCTCATCTATTTCAAGTCTAATAGAATTGATTTAAACTAATGCATCAATAACACCCCTTAAGTTATTAGTTTACCAAAAGATTCAACAATCTCAATTTGGCTTATTATAAAAAAGATATAAATCAAATCATGTATTCTGTATGAAAGATATAAACTGGGTTGTTTGAATAATAAACTATAATGCTAACGACTAAGCCCAACACTATTAAAAAGAAAAAACAATTTTGGTACATATTAAGGTAAATAAGCTAATTTTCTCAAAAAGACACAAGTAATTCCATTACGATTGTTGATGTGCTGTATTCGTGACTGTTCAAAAAGTGGTAAATGTCGAAAGGACTCTAATCCATGAATCATTTGACCACTTAATCAGCCGGTGGAACGAGAGAGCAAGGATCGTGTTATGAGGATTTGAAGCTAACTCGTCTTCTATGTTCTGAAGATAATTAATAATGATAACCTTCTCCATACGCGTATTGTTACCTTCACGTCAGACTCTTCCTCAACGATGATAAAAAAAACAGTATGGCTCAAAACTGTTTTCTTCATAGTTCATATAAAATAAGAGTTTATTTGTCACCTTGGAATCTTGAATTCTACCAAAAAATTTAACGGAGAAGGAAAAGGAAAAATAACAAATACCTCAAAATAGCTTATGGAAAAAGCCTTTTTATAATAACTATCATGCAGAACCCTTATGTATCATTGGCTTAGCTCGTAGTTTTGGTATACCAAATGGGAGACTGAAATGTCAATGATGCAGTTACGGAAACTTCGAGTTGAGGAAGCTTGTGTGGTTTGTGTTGTAAGATACTGTTCGAACTGCATCATTAGGCTATTGATGGAACTAAATAATGTGTCTTTTATGATTCATAAAGCATGGGCTTTTATGATTCATAAAGCATGGGCTTTTATGATTCATAAAGCATGGGCTTTTATGATTCATAAAGCATGGGCTTTTATGATTTTAGTGCCACAGAGTATATAACATCCAATATGTTTTGGTTTTGGCTTACATAGAAAATGTTAAAAAGAACGTAGGTTCTTACTGATGCTTTCTTCTACAAAAATTACATATAGTAAATATGCTTATATTTAAATATAAATTATGATTAGAATAATTTTTTGCTTCAAAAGATTTATTTTAATTTCTTAAAATTTAGTTATATCCAAAATAAAATATTATGAAGTAATTTATGAGATATATCTTGTTATTAAATAAATAAATTAATTTATTTTTAACTATAAATATAATAATTTGATGACATTATTATATAAATAACTATAATAGTCCTAATTTTTTTAACACGAAAATAGTTTCAAGGGCCAAAATGATCAAAATATGTTTCATGAAAGAGGTTAATGACAATTATACTCCCACTTATAGATATATTAAAAATTAAATGAATAGTTAAATAAAAAATTTTAAAAATAAAAATTATATTTTCGGGAAGAATGGATTTTCAATTTTTTTCTTTTCAATTTTTGTAAAGAAACATTTTTTCTTAGAAAGAGTCTATGAAGACCTTTATGGGGATATGTATGATATATTTTTGAATTTGAATTTAAAACATGAAGGTGTATGATATCTTCCTAGATTTTATTTTGGTAAGACTTTCCTCATAAGTATAATATCTTTCTATAATTTAGAAAATAATGATAAATATGTATATTTTCATAAAATAAAAAAAACTTTCATAAATGTGTATCTAAATAGATTCTTAATGTGTATTTAGAAAGATTTCATGATTATATATATATATATATTTATGAATATCTTATTGAATTTAAATTATATGTATATTTAAAAAGATATTTATATATATGTAAAATGTCTTCCTAAAATTTTTGGAAGATCTTCATGAATTTGATATTGATTTTTTAAAAAAAAAAATACACATTTAAAAGCATCTTCTTAAATTTTTGAGAGATGTTATATATTGAGTACTATTTTTCTAAATATATGTGAATTAAATTCATGAAGATGACATAAAAAGTGAAGAAGAACTACTTAAATATAAATAAAAGTTACATTCAATAAGTCTATTTACACATTTATGAAATCATTTCTGAATTAAAAAGATTACAAATTCAGAAAGATATCATATACATTCATGAATGTCTCCTAAACTCAAATCATGAAGATATCATACATTTCAATAATTTAATTCTTTTTAAATAAATATAATTTCCAAAATATTTTGGAAAACAGAAGTTGAAAACCAAAATTGAAAAAGATTGGGAAAATATATTTGATTTTATTATTTCAAATTTTTAAAACTATCTATTTTATATATTTAATAATAAACTATTTAAAACTTTAAATGATGACAAGACTAAAAAGAGACTATTTACGAGATTTGATTATACTGCTATTTGTTTACTTAACAAAATGTTAGATTTCAAACTTTTGGAAATAGTTACTTTTCAAATTATCCCTAGTCTAATTATATAAAGAACAGTTATGCTCTCTCCAGGTTGATCCACGTCAGAAAGTAGTGAAACCTGGAGCCGCCACGTGTTCACTGTTTCATTAAGTTAGTTTATAATGGATGCGGGCTTTGATCTTTTCACGGGTCTAATGTCTGTTTTCAAAAGGCCCAAACCGATATACATGAGCTCTACGTGTTAGAAAACGAGTCGTTTTTGTTTTGTAGGGTTTCACCCATTCTATGAACGAAGCCGTTCTAAACTCTATGGTTTCATAAGCGATGTTTCATCTTCTTCCTACCAATTGGATAGGCAAACTGTTACAGACTCATCTTCTTAAAGCCTTCCTTTAATTCATGGTCCACGTTCTGCCTTCAATACGATCTACATTTCTCCAAGTCGGTGAATCTGCATGAGTAAAAAGGTTTGTCTTTCTCCTCTTAAACCATCTTCTCAATCAGTTAAGAACACGCATCAAACTTATTTTTTGAGATATGGCTAACGCTTCAGCCTTCTTATCCGATTTGTAGACCGATCGATGCTCCTCCACCGTCCAAGTTTGATTGTTTCGTTTATAGGAGGCCAGGAACGTTCGACGCGGTGGCGAACTTATGTGAATCGATATG
This sequence comes from Moricandia arvensis, assembly GCA_905132765.1. Taxonomy (NCBI): domain Eukaryota; kingdom Viridiplantae; phylum Streptophyta; class Magnoliopsida; order Brassicales; family Brassicaceae; genus Moricandia; species Moricandia arvensis. The sequence continues at coordinate 30,164 of CAJHQP010003328.1, forward strand.
CTCATACTGGATTCACAGGTTTGTTATGTATTTTCGCTTACGTTCATAATTAAAATATTTTTTTGCGGTCGTCTTTTCTTGACGTTTCCGTCATCTGGAATCCTTATTACCAAGTTTACTGTTTTGAATATTTACCGGACATATTTTCTTAATGTTTCCATAGGCTTTCTGCATTTTGTTTTCTGTAAGATTGAGTTCAAAGTTTGGATCTTTAGGTGGAATTGTTGTTAAAGCTTTGATCTTTTTTGCCTAAAGTTGATGCTTCATGAATCATGAACTTGAAACAAATGAGTTGTTGTTAAAGTTGCTTCACAATCGAGATTCTCTGTTTTTTTTTTTTGTAGGTTGAAATCAAAGTTTAGATCTTTAGCGTGAGATCAAAGTTTGGATCTTTAGATTGAGTTGTTGTTAAATGTTGGATCTTTAGATGAAGTTGATATTAAATTTTAATCTCTTAGCTTTCTCTGGGTTTGTCTGAGAATTGATTCTTCTTGGGCTACTCAAGGAGGTATCTAGATCCTCTGTTTTTGTTAGTTTGAGATTGAAGTTTGGAACTTTAGATGTGTTGTTTAAAGTTTGGATCTTTGATGTCCCCTAGATTTTAATGCTTCATGCACTTTACATTTTAGCTTTGTTTGGGTGATCAGATTTACGAGGTACAGAGGAAGCTGTATGCGACCAAGGGTGACGAACAAGAGACGGGCAATAAAGAGTTCATTGAGATACTTAAGACTCTTGAATCTGAGCTTGGAGACAAAGCTTACCTCGGTGGGGATGAGTTTGGCTATGTGGACATTGCCCTGATTGGATTCTACACCTGGTTCCCTGGGTATAAGAAATTTGGTAACTTCAGCATTGCAGAGTGTCCCAAACTGATTGCACGCGTTAGGAGGTGTATGCAGAGGGAGTGTGGTTAAGTCCTCGCCTGATCCTGAGATCTATATTTTTTATCCCTTTACGTCTCAACTCATAGCTCTGTTTACGTCTACTGAATTTCCCTTTTTAATTATTTCTGTTTTGCATTCCTCATTACTTTCAATGTTTCCAGTACATTTTTATAATAGATGTCTAAAAACACTGATTATAAAATTAAATCAGCTTGATAAAATTGCTGAAATATTAATAATACAAAGACTTTAGTTTACGTGATTATTAGTAACACATAGCTCTCCCAGTAACAATCTCCAAAATACTCCAAAAATATACAAATAACAATTACTGAGACAACGTCCTATGGAGAATAAGATACCAAATTTAAAAACATTCCAAATTTAGTCACGAAGATACTTTCTTCGACCCCACATTACTTGGCTCAACCCAACCACAATATATAAATAGTTGCAATCTGATGTAAACACGATAAGTCATTTCTTCCATGACGATTCATGGAATTGCAATAGTTTGAACTGCTGTCAAAATTTGATGGCACCACACAACTCTTTGCACATACACCTAACCAACCAGTATCCCATTTACTACAAGATGATCAAAGTGGATAGAAAAATAAAACATTACTTTTTATCTAAATTTTAACCAAATTCAGCTCTAAATCCGGCATGTTCAGGTTATCTCTTATATATCATGTTCTGTATTTCTTTACCATGATCACAGCAATACGATTATTACGGTATCGAAACGAGAAATTCGAAGATACTCTTACTGCATACTAGCCCACAAAATGCATTTGCGAAATTCATATTCAATACTGCTTAAACTACCAATCTGCCGTTCAAACAATGCAAAGCAACCACACCAACTATTGATAATCACCACCTAATGATGCATAGCGGCTCAAATTGCTGGATATGAAAAAAAAGAAGCGCTTAAAATATACTATATATATAATAAATTGCAATAGAATTTCCTGGAAACAAAATCTAAGACATTGGTAAAGTATTTTATTTGTAAAGTAATAAATCAAGTCCATGGAATTTTGATATCAACAATTGATACTCATAAGATCCACAAAACACATTTTTAAAGCCCAACATATAGAAAACCTCATTTAACCAACCAATATATATACGGATAACCAAAAACATTCAACCAAAAAACACATTAAGTCATTAACTTCTGCGAAACTATATATATTATAGGTACAGTAGACATTCTATAAATTAATATTCGACGAATTAATAAACATATTAAAATAATAAATTTATCTGGTTTCGAGTTAGGCAAATTTAAACTATAATATAAATCAATAAAATAATAAGACAATAAGAAAATCTTATGTTGATATATAGTTCCACTAAAATTATAAATTAATAATTATATATATATAAATTTAATATAAGTACAACAAAAACATTGTATTATTTGTTTTATATTTACAATGAAGTTTATCTCTATTTTTCAATATTTCAATATTTTGATAATTTTTAGTAAAATTATATTTAAAACTATATTTGAATTCTATGAAACATACTTCGTATTTAAGTGAAAAATGAGTCATCAAGTTCAGGTACTTCACAAGCATGTGTTGTGCTTTCGTATTTAACATGTCGGGTTTTAAAATTTTAATACCTAAAAGACATCATGTTTGATGAGTTGATTTTCACTAACAACTAATTACGTTTTATTGTCATCTTTCAAACAAACATAAATCGTTGTCTACCAGAAAATTAATTCATTAGTTCAGTATGTTTGTTTATTTATACATATAAAGTATAGTTTTCTTTCTTTTGAGACCTCATTAGGAAATTGTTTATAAACTTAACACCTATGTTATAATTAATTAGATATTAGTAAATAGTTTTAAAGTTTCATCTTCATATTATTTAAACTGAATCAATTAACAATTTCTAAATCATTTTAATTAATACTTTATTTTTAATCAAATCAAATTATAACATTAAGCTTTTTGTTTATTAAAAATAAATAAATTTCAAAAGATTATAAATAAAAATATTAGAACAAAAAAAGAAAAAAATCAGTTCACATTTTTATCTTTGAAATATTGCTAAGAATAACACAAGTTAAGTACCACTTTGCAAAAATACCTTCAATCAAAAATATATTAATTAACATTGGGAAATTGTCAAAAATACCATTTTCCTTGTACCATTTTTCACTTTCACCTTAATCACTTTTACTCTTATTTTTTAAGAGGAAAAAACACACTTATAACCTTTATGTTAATTAATCTAAGACTTAAGGTTTAGAGTTGAGAAGTAGAGATATGGTGGGGTAGGGTTTAGGAATGTTAAATTTAGGATTCTAATTATTTTTTTTAAAAATGCCCCTTAAAAATGATATTTATGAAAATGTCTCTTTAATTAAGGTAAAAATAAAAAGTAGACCAATAATGTGGTAAATATGAAAATTCCCATTAACATTTAGGTTTACACTTTAGTGATTATTGTTTTTTGTTTAGTGTTGAAGAAGTGGGGTTGAGTTTCTAAATGTTTTATAAATATTCAGAAAAAATAATAATTTAGTCTATTTTCATCATAATTCAAAAGTATTTTTAAAAATTATCATTCATTAAAGATAAATTTGCAAAATAATATCAAACTTGTGGTAAAATTACAATTTTTTTTCTACGTTTCATTAGATTTATACCAATGAAAAAAAATTGAATGTCCCAAGCTATTTTTTTCTCTTTTGACTATCAAATTTGAGTTTAACCTAAGAAAATAATATAAAAACTTTGTCAAAAAAAATATTATCAATGTACGATTTAGTCAATTACAATGACTTTATTTTTAAATATTGTTGCATATAAACAAAAATCACATATAAATAAAGATTCATAAAAAATATAACCAACCTTGCACATCTAAAACAAATACCAATGGAAACATTTAATTAAAATCTTAAGTGAAACGCGGACGGACTTATACTATATATCTAACACCACATGTCTACAACCCAAAATTACTGATACAAAGTTTATATACAAAACCCACAACTCAAAATCTTTGCGAACCCAAATACTACAAACCACAAATAACGTACAGAATATAGGAGCAAATTTATTTAAAGGAAACTAACGTCAAAAGCATATCAATGTCCCAACTCTTTAATATATAAACAACTATTGTAAACAAGCTAAATATATCTTATCACATATAATCTTTTCATCTAAAATTTTCTAAAAAAATCATTATTATACATATCTTTTGTAAATACAAATTTAAAATACAAATCACAAAATTATATAAAAAAATAATAATATGAATCACAAATAAATTATATCCCGCCCGTAGGGCGGGCCGACTCTAGTTAGTATAGTTTTAATTTTTAAAATCTAGGATTTAAATTTGGATGATCTCTTAAACAAAAATAAAAATATACATTAGTTTCTCCTGTATATATAGTGGTAGTAGTAGTAATAGCCCTACTTGACCTACTCATATCTAGGCTTTCGAAGTTACCGTTTCATCCGGCCGTAAAAGATGGGCGCGCGAGACCTTCAAGACCTTCGAGAATCAATAGGGAAACAAAACGACAACATGTGGAAGCTGGCTAAGCACGTGATCGCCACCACCGCCAGTAAAACCTCGAACCTCATGTTTTCTCCGGCGTTGATCAATGTCATCCTCAGCTTTATAGCAACCAAATCTCCCAGAGCCACCGAAGAAAAGATTCTCTCTTTACTACAAGCTTCTTCCACCGATGAGCTTAACGTTCTGTGCTCCAAGATAGTAACCATTGTCCTCGCCGACAGCACGGCAACTGGCGGACCAATGATCTCGGCAGCGAATGGTGTCTGGATGGACAAGTCTCTTACTGTGGAACAGTCTTTCAAGAATCTCTTGGAGACTTCGTATAAGGCTGCTTTCAACCAAGTTGACTTTCGCACCAAGGTATAGTTTTCTAGATAACCTATCTGCTTAGCAATGCCGGATTTGAGTACATGTAGTGAAACATTAGATTCGGCCCCTAAAATTACATAAACATGCATGGCTCTAACTTATGAGTTCTGAGTCCCAACTATGGAACTTTAACCACACATGGATATCTAATACATTATGAGGATATTTAATTCTCATTGCGAGCAACCGGTTTGTCTAGTTCCAAAGAGTATGAAAAAAAATCATTAAATTATTTATTAAATAACTGTTGGAATGAAAAACTTATTAGAAATGGAGAAAGTGTTTAAGTGTTTGAAGAGAAGAGATTTTATGAAGAGGAAATTTCTTATTTCTTAGATGATTCTTGAAAACTTGGATGATACAAAATGAGAAGAGAGTGAAGGTATTTATAGCCTCCAAAATACAAAATATCTTACATATTTTATTCTTAAATCTAGATCATTCTACTAAAATATCTTGATATTTTTATTCTAATTATCTAGATAATTCTATGAAAATATCTAGATTTTTATCTTAAGGAGGTGGAAGATTTTTCTAGATAAATTCTAGAACTTGGGTCAAATTTGGGCTAACATGATTATTAGATTATTAGCCCAATGATTAATCCAAATCAAGTTTATGTTTCAACACCCTCCCTTAAACTTGATTTGGTTACTCCGAGTAAGCTCTTCATCTTGATAAAGTCTTCACGCTTGAGTGGTTTGGTGAAGATATCAGCTACTTGATCATTTGTCTTCACATACTCCAATTGCACATCCATCTTGGCAACACATTCTCGAATGTAGTGATAACGAGTATCAATGTGCTTACTCCGATCATGGAAGACTGGATTCTTCGCCAATGCTATTGTCGACTTGTTATCAACAAAGATCTTCGTTGGCTCCTCTTGTCGTAGGCTCAACTCCTTTAGCAAGTTTCGTAACCAAATAGCATGGCAAACACATGAAGTAGCCGCTACATACTCCGCTTCACAAGTAGAAAGAGTAACAATTGGTTGCTTCTTTGACATCCATGTGAAAGCGGTTTCTCCAATGAAAAATACGAAGCCACTTGTGCTTTTTCGGTCATCAACGTCTCCACCCCAGTCACTATCGCTATATCCAAAAAGCTTGTAATCGTCAGAGATAGAGTAATACAAGCCAAAATTGATTGTACCTTTGATATAGCGTAAGATCCTCTTAGCTGCCTTGAAATGAGTTGTTGTTGGATGCTCCATATATCGACTCACAACTCCAACCGCGTGTAGGATGTCGGGCCTTGTGCAAGTTAGATAACGTAGACTTCCAACTAAGCTCTTAAAGAGTGTTGGATCAACACTCTCTCCTTCTTCTTCCTTTGACAATTTGACTCCACATTCCATTGGTGTGCAAACTGGATTTGAGTCTTCCATCTTGAACTTCTTAAGTACTTCTTTAGCATATCCTTCTTGAGTGATGAAGATTCCATTTTCTTCTTGCTTTACTTCAATGCCAAGGTAGTATGACATCAATCCAATATCAGTCATCTCGAACTCCTTTGTCATCTCCATCTTGAAATCTTCAAACATAATCGGATTGTTGCCGGTGAATATCAAGTCATCTACATACAAGCATACAATCAATATATCATTGTTTTGGGTTTTGATATAAAGTGCATGCTCATATGGACACTTGATGAAGTCTTTCTCCTTGAAGTACTTATCAATCCGAGTGTTCCATGCTCTTGGTGCTTGCTTTAATCCATAAAGTGTCTTCTTCAGCCTCAAGACTTTGTCTTCTTCACCTTTGACTATGTAGCCTTGTGGTTGTTCAATGTAGACTTCTTCCTCAAGATCTCCATTTAAGAAGGCAGATTTGACATCCATTTGATGTATCTTCCATCTCATTTGAGCTGCCAATGAAATGATTAGCCTAACTGTTTCTAAACGAGCAACTGGAGCAAATACCTCATCATAGTCGATTCCGGCTCTTTGACTATACCCTTTTGCCACCAATCTCGCCTTGTATCTTTCAACTTCTCCTTTAGAGTTCTTCTTTGCCTTGTACACCCACTTCACACCTATTGCTTTATGCCCATTAGGAAGTGAAGTCAATTCCCATGTATCATTCTTTTGGATCGACTTGATTTCCTCATCCATTGCACTTTTCCATGACTTCTTTTCTTGAGCTTCCTCAAAGTTCATAGGCTCGCAATCCGCAAATAGACAAAATAAAGTGAGATTGTCTTGATTTTCAGTTACCTCATAAATGTCTTGTAGACTTCTAAAATGTGGAGTCCTTTCACTTGAGCTTTCATCTCCTTGAGAATTTGGTGTTGGTGAAGTTGGTGGTGTAGCTGGGTCTTCTCTTGTTTGCTCCAGGTTCTCTTCTTCAAAAGATGGAAAGAAGTTGTAGTCTTCATTATTTGATCTCCAATCCCATTCTCCTTCTTCGTCAAAGATGACATTCCGACTTGTAATTGTCTTCTTTTTTTCAGGATTGTAGAGCTTATAGCCTTTGGAGTTAGCATCATACCCAATGAAAATGTACTTCTCACTTTTGTCATCTAGTTTGCTCCGTTTCTCGTCTGGAACATGTGCGTGAGCAAGGCTTCCAAAGACTCTTAGGTGTGAGACACCGGGCTTCCTTCCACTCCAAGCTTCTTGTGGTGTCTTTCCAGAAACGCTCTTCGTTGGAGATCGGTTTGATATGTACACCGCACACGCGACTGCTTCTACCCATAACTCCTTTGGTAGATTCTTACTCTTGAGCATGCTTCTTGCCATCTCAAGAATAGTCCTATTCTTTCTTTCCGCTACTCCATTTTGTTGAGGGGTTCTTGGCACCGTCAATTGTCTTCGGATACCATTATCTTCACAATACTTCAGAAATTCCTTGGACATAAATTCTCCGCCCCGATCGGATCTCATGGTCTTAATCACAAGACCACTTTCCTTCTCAACATGGGTTTTAAACCTTTTGAAATTTTCAAACACTTCTGATTTTTCTTTCAAAAAATAAACCCATGTCTTTCTTGAAAAATCATCAATAAAGAGAAGGCAGTAGTTACTGTTACCAAGTGAACTTGGTTTGATCGGGCCACATACATCTGTATGTATGAGCTCTAATGGCTTTCTTGCTCTTGTCTCTGACTCCTTTGGAAAACTCATTTTGAATTGCTTTCCAAGTAAACACCCTTCACACACTTGATTTGGATGGTTGATGCAAGGTAATCCTCTCACCATTTGTTTCTTAGAAAGTAGCTCCAAGCCTCCAAAGTTTAGATGCCCAAACCGAAGATGCCAAAGCCATGACTCCTCCTTGTAGCACATCTTGAGACATCGTGCAATGTCATTTTGAATGTTTAGGACAAACATTCTATTGCTTGACATTGGTACTTTTGTGATGAGGTTATTTGCAATATCTCTTAAAGTAAGGTTATTATCCTTTAGTCGAATATCATAACCTTTCTCCAAGAGTTGTCCTAGGCTCAAGATGTTGGTCTTCATGCTTGGAATGTAATAAACATTGGAAATGAATTGATGATCTCCATTCTTCAAGCGGATGAGAATATCACCTTTGCCTTTCACCTCCATCTTCGATTCGTCTCCCAAAGCCACCTTGGTTTTCACCGATTCATCAAGCTTCACAAACATGTTTTTGTTCCCACACATGTGATTGCTAGCACCACTATCAAGGTACCATCTGCTAACTTCATTTGGCTCATCCTTCTTGTACGCCATCAATAGCATATCTTCTTCTTTACTCCTTTCTTCAACATAGTTGGACTTCTCTTCAACTCTATTGTTGTTTGGAGTTTTGCATTCAGAAGCATAATGTCCAAACTTTCCACAGCTATAGCATTTGACGTTTGACTTATCGTACCTTGATTTTGCATTTCCTCTTCCACGACCTCTTGATGAGCTCTCTCCTCTTTGGTTAAAGTTGTCTTCATATGGTCTCCAACCTCGTCCATTTACACCACGACCTCGTCCTCTGAAATGACCACCACCACGTCTTGGATGATTTCGACTACTTTCTTCTTTGTGATCAATTCTCATCTTGAGAACTTGCTCAACAATATCCTCTTTCTTCTTCCTCTTTTCTTCATAAGCTTGTAGTGATCCCAGAAGTTGCTCCATCTTCATTGTCTCCAAGTCTTTTGTCTCTTCAATTACGGTAACAATATGCTCAAATTTTGAATCCAGCGATCTAAGAACTTTCTCCATGATTCTCACCTCATCTAACTTCTCACCATTTCTTTTTAGGTTATTAGTAACCGTCAAGACTCTTGAGAAGTAATCTGAGATGAGTTCACCTTCCTTCATTTGTAATGACTCAAATTCTCCTCGTAAAGTTTGTAGACGTACCTTCTTAACTTGTTCTGCTCCCTTGTAAGAGGTCTGAAGCTTCTCCCATGCTTCTTTAGACGTCTTTACTCCAGCAACCTTCTCAAATGTATCTTCATCTAAACCTTGATAGATTAGACAGAGAGCCTTCTTGTCTCTCTTTCTTGAATCTCTCAAACCATCTCTTTGAGCTTGAGATAAGCCACCATCATTCTCTGGTTCAATGAAGCCTTTCTCAACTATCTCCCATACATCATGTGCTCCTAAGATAGCCATCATCCTTAAACTCCAATTGTCATAGTTGCTCTTTGTGAGCATTGGAATTTGGAAGGAAACACCATTACTTGCCATCTTCAAAATGATCTTGTAGCTCTTATACCACTTTGTTGGAATGAAAAACTTATTAGAAATGGAGAAAGTGTTTAAGTGTTTGAAGAGAAGAGATTTTATGAAGAGGAAATTTCTTATTTCTTAGATGATTCTTGAAAACTTGGATGATACAAAATGAGAAGAGAGTGAATGTATTTATAGCCTCCAAAATACAAAATATCTTACATATTGTATTCTTAAATCTAGATAATTCTACTAAAATATCTTGATATTTTTATTCTAATTATCTAGATAATTCTATGAAAATATCTAGATTTTTATCTTAAGGAGGTGGAAGATTTTTCTAGATAAATTCTAGAACTTGGGTCAAATTTGGGCTAACATGATTATTAGATTATTAGCCCAATGATTAACCCAAATCAAGTTTATGTTTCAACAATAACGTCCTAAAGTTCTCAAATCTAGTTTGATGTTTCGTGTGTCTTTGTTTTGTTTTGTCTTAAAAGGCTGATGAAGTGTGTGGAGAGGTGAATGCATGGGTTGAAAAGCAGACAAGTGGACTCATAACTGATCTCCTTCCACCAAAGTCTGTGTCTCCTTTGACTGATCTCATATTTGCTAATGCCTTGTTCTTCAACGGAAGATGGGACAGAGAGTTTGATCCATCTCTTACCGAAGATTCAGACTTCCACCGTCTTGATGGAACCAAAGTACGTGTGCCCTTCATGACCGATGACGTCTTCGGTTACCATATCAATGTCTACCCAGGTTTCAAAGTCCTCAAGCTACCTTACAGAGAAGGAAGTGACTGGGCAGTAGATGGTCGTGGTTTCTCCATGAATATCTACCTCCCTGATGACAAAGATGGGTTACCTGCAATGCTTGAGACTTTAGCTTCTACTCCTGGAGATGAGAAGATTCCTAGCCACTGGGCAGATTTAAAAGAGCTTAAGATTCCAAGGTTTAAATTTGGTTTTGACTTTGAAGCATCGGAAGCTCTGAAAGGTTTGGGGTTGAATCTACCATTGGAGACTATCGTCCACAAGTCTTGCATTGAGGTCGATGAAGTGGGATCCAAAGCTGCAGCAGCTGCTGCTGTGATGAGCATCGGCGCTCGTGGTCCTGCGGAGAAGAAGTATGACTTCGTGGCTGATCATCCTTTTCTCTTCCTTGTCAAAGAATGGAGAAGTGGAGTGGTTCTGTTCCTTGTCCAAGTTCTTGATCCTTCTATGCATTAATTTGTGTCTAGTTTTAATGCCTTTTCAACAAGGGAACATTTCAATAAATAATTTCAACTAGTCTTCGGATTTTTTTAGTCTTTTAAATAATTTTATGTCTTTTCTTTTCGTTTGACATTGATGAAGCCTTTTTTAAATTAAATTCAAGAAGATATTATACATATTAAAAAGGTTTTCTTAAGATTTTTAAAGAAAATCATTGTCTAAAAAAATGAAAAAACAAATTGAAAAAAATTGAAAAAAGAATTTCCAAACTAAAATTCAATATTTTTGAAAATAAAAAAAAATCTAAAAATATTTCTTTAATATAATATATCTATAAAAATATGAATATAATTGTTATTCACCTCTTTAATAACTTAATTTGATCGTTTTAATTTTTGTATATTTTGAGATAAAAAAATTTAGTGTTAGCCTAACATATTCTTTTATGGGTATATATATCTTGGCTTTAGTAGTTACAGTCTCATCCTGAGAAGTATCATCTAGTAAATATGCTAATATTTAAATATAATTATGATTAAAATACCTCTTAGTTTTAAAAATTTTGCTTTCACATTCTTAACAATTAATTGTATTTAACAAAATATTAGTACAATATTTATAAGAAATATTTTATCATGAAATTAATCAATGAATATATATGTTTCATAAATTTCAGAAACTAACATTTTCATTAACTAAAAATAAATTTATTACAAACTTTGTAAATTTAGAAAAAATATTTTTTTTTGAAAAATAGTTAATTTATAAATGAAAATATTTAAATTTTAATTTATGAAAATAGTTCTTATCTATGTATGAAATAGTTAATTTTAATTGAAAATAGCCTCAAAATAGTTTCAAAACAAGATTTTGTTCATAAACTAGCACTCATATATCAAAATTGCCAAAATAGATTTCGTTGAGAAAAGTAAATGATAATTTTACCTTTATGTTTATATATTTATATTTTTATATAAAATGAATATTTAAAAAAAATTGAAAAAACTTATTGAATAGGTATGATATTTTCTGAATTTCAATTAAAACATCTTCCAAAATAAGTATAATATCTTCATAAAATTTTGGAAAATCCTGATAAATATGTATAATATCTTCATAAAATCTTGGACAGTTTTCATCTATAAAAAAGTATAATTTTATTTATGCAATAATTTGAATTCTATGTTTGATTTTTGAAATCTAAGGTTTAACGTTTGGATTATTTGGTTAATGCAGAAAATAAAAATATATTAGCTTTTTAATTTTAGTATATGTGTGTGTATACGTCTCATAGATATTATTTGAAAAGTGATTTGCCATATGTCATCACTATAATCACTTTCACTAAAAAAGTGTGACATGTCATATTAGAAAAGATGACATGGCTTAAGACAAAATATGACATGAACAATTACATTTAATATTTATTTCTATTTTCTTTTAAATTTTAAAATATGGTAATAAATCATCATTAAAATAAACATATTTAATTTAATAATAATTAAATATAAATCTCTTAAAAAGTTAGAAATATTATTTTAGTCTATTTTTATAATTTTTATTACTAAACAAGATTGTCAACAAAATTATATAATATTTCTTAAGTTTTTTTTAATCAATGCTATTTGTTTTCTTTTGATATCTGAAAATTTTAGAAATTCTTTTTAGCTTTATTTTCTGATAATTATATAATTTTAATATACTTTTTTCTAATTTTATACAAATATTTAATATATCTTAACCCAAAGAGATAAATAGAAATTTATCTAAGACTATAATTTTAAATGTATACATACTATTCTTAAATATAATTTAAAATAAATCAAATTTTGTGTTTTATCTTAATATTTTTTCTAAAACAAAATTTATGGTATAAATACAAAATTTAAAATATTAACAAAATTTGTTTTAAATATAATTTAAATTTTTTTCTCGCTGCACATGGTACAAAAAAAGCCTAATATATATGGTTATTAGCAATCATTGTTAAAAAAAAACAAATATAGTTATTTGTAACCCTACTTCACCTAATAATATATATCTTGGCCTTTGTAAGTTTTTTTTTTGTTCTGAAACAGTCTTGGTGCATACAAAAAAGTAGTTACAGTCTCATCTGGCCGTAAATATGGACCTGCAAAAATCAGTAAGGAAGCAAAATGGCATCCTGTGGAGGCTGTCTAAGCACGTGATCAACACCACCGCCGGGAAGACCTCGAACCTCGTGTTTTCGCCGGCGTTGATCAATGTTATCCTTAGCTTCATCGCCGCTTATAAATCTCCCGGAGCCACCGAAGAACAGATTCTCTCTTTACTACAGGCTTCTTCCACAGATGAACTTAATGCCGTGTCCTCCCATATAGTAACCACCGTCCTAGCCGACAGCACCGCAACTGGCGGACCAATGATCTCGACAGCGAATGGTGTCTGGATGGACAAGTCTCTAAGTGTGGAACAGTCTTTCAAGAATCTCTTGGAGACTTCGTATAAGGCTGCTTTCAACCAAGTTGACTTTCGCACAAAGGTATATATAGCTTTCTTCAGGCAAAATGTTGATAGCTTTTGTGCTTTTTTTGTCTTAAAGCGGCTGATGTAGTCATAGGCCGGATCTGGGCACGGCCGTGTGAAACATTGGTCTCGGCCTCCAAAACATTTTGAAGTGTTTTACATAGGAATAGGCCTATAAATTACGAAGAAAAATCTTTTATAAAATTTCTTTAAAAAATGTTGCGAGCCTCCGAAACCTCCAATCCAGCCTTGGTCATATAGTGCCTGAAGATTTAGTTAAACTTTAGCTTCAGTCCCCAAAATTTATGTTATATACATATACATAGCTCCAAATTATGATTTTTTTTAATTAAATGTTTATGGTCCAAAATGTTTAATCCGGCCTGATGTTTGATGTTGAGAGCTTTGTGTTCTTTCTTTTTTTGTTTTGTCTTAAAAAAGGCTGATGAGGTGTCTGAAGAGGTGAGTGCATGGGTTGAAAAAGAGACAAATGGGCTCATAACTGACCTACTTCCACCAAAGTCTGTAACTCCTTTGACTGATTACATATTTGCTAATGCCTTGTTCTTCAACGGGAGATGGGATAAAGAGTTTGATCCATCTCTTACCAAAGACTCAGACTTCCACCTTCTTGATGGAACCAAACTACGTGTCCCCTTCATGACCGGTGACTTCTTCAGTTACCATCTCGATGTCTACCCTGGTTTCAAAGTCCTCAACCTACCTTACAGAGAAGGACGACGTAATTGGGAAGAAGACGGTCAAGATTCGGAACAAGACGGCCGTAGGATTGGGAAGAAGACGGTAGTGATTGGGAAGAAGACTGTAGTGACTGGGAAGAAGACGATCGTGAGGGTCGTTCTTTCTCGATGCAAATCTATCTCCCTGATGAAAAAGATGGGTTGCCTGCAATGCTGGAGATGTTAGCTTCCACTCCTGATGACGAGGAGATTCCTAGCCACTGGGCAGATATAAAAGAGCTCAAGATTCCAAGGTTTAAATTTGGTTTTGACTTTGAATCCACGGAAACTCTGAAAGGTTTGGGGTTGAGTCTACCATTGGAGAAGATCTTCCACAAGTCTTGCATCGAGGTCGATGAAGTGGGATCCAAAGCTGCAGCAGCTGCTGCTGTGATGAGCATCGGCGCTTCTGGTCCTGCGGAGAAGAAGTATGACTTTGTGGCTGATCATCCTTTTCTCTTCCTTGTCAAAGAATGGAGCAGTGGAGTGGTTCTGTTCCTTGGTCAAGTTCTTGATCCTTCCATGCATTAAACTTGCGTCTAAAGTAATTCCTTTGCGACAATGAAGGAATTGTTGTTTCTTTCATATTATTATATAAACTTCATATAATTTTCTTTGCTTTTTACAATATGGATGGGTCAGTTTGCTTAGACATTAAAGAAATAAAGATTAATTTGGGCAAAGATTTTTTTTTGTATATTTAGGCTTAATCACCGTGGCGAGGCCTGCACTATAGAGAGATCCACAGAACGGTGTTGATACAAGTACTAAGACCATCTTCAATAATACTTCATTTCCCAATTTTATTTTATTTCAAATAAATACTACAAGAAAACAAACCGATTCTCGAGAGAATCCCGACAAAAAAAATCTGTCGAAACCCAAAGAAATCCCGTCGAAATTCCAATGAAACAAAGAATTTCTTAAGGAATTCCCAACGAAAACAAAAATAAATGACTTTCGTCAAAATTCCCCCAAAGATTCCCGACAAATGTCAATTTAGGATTTTGAAAATATAAAATTTTAAGGGTTAGCATGCTTAAATCATTATCGGATCATATAATAAGTGTAAAAACAGGTTGCAACATAATAAACATACAATATTTTTCTTAAAATAACCCAATCTAATACTCCCTCTGTTTTTTATTGTAAGTAGTTTAGGATAAAAGCACGAAAATTTAGAAAGTTGTTACTTTTTAAAAAGTATCATTTAATTAATAATTTCAACCAATAATAAAAAAGTTGACATTATTTGATTGGCTACACTATATTCAATAAATGTAAAAGTTATCTAGATATGTGAAAACTACTTACATTTAAAAACAAAAAAAAATCCCTAAAACTACTTATAAATAAAAACAGAGGGAGTAATAATTTGATTGAATCACAAACTCAAAGTAATGTTATGTCTATACCCAAACGATTAACGAATTCATCGATAATTTTTTTTAATTATTTTTGATAGTGTGAGAATAATAAACTTTCATATACCAATAGTTTAATGCCCTGTTATGAAAGACGCTAGGTGCTAGTCGGGCGGCTGGGTCAGGTCTAGCGCCTAGCAAGAAAATCGGGGATTAAGCGGAGATTACGCGGGGCAGAATTTTATATCGTTTAATGTATTATAAAACATGTTAATTTTTATTTTTTATAAATTAATAAATTTTCATATTTAAAATTACATAAAACACACACATATAAAAATATAAACTTAATACGGTATAATTTTTATCAAAATTATGCAAATAAGTTGCATTTATAATATCTTAGATCAAATAAATAAATGAAAAAATATTTTTTTAAAAAATAAATAAATTAAGCGGCTAATTAGGCGGTCATGTAGGCGATTAGACGGTCATTTAGATGGTCTAGACGGACTAAAATCGAACATCTGATTTTTTAGACGGATTTTACATTAATCGGAACGGACGAGTGGGGCCTAGCGCCTAAGCGGCCATCTTTTTGAATAGGGGTTTAATGTAATCAGATTCTTGATAGTTATTTTTCATTGTTCTTGAACCTAAACCATAATTTGTCGAGAATTCTCGATTGATTGATTTCCATCGGGAAGCCATGGAAAAATTCGCGACGGTTTCTTCCCTGACAGAAACCAAAGACCAAATTTCTCTCTGCCTAAATCATTCCAAATTATTTAAGATTTCATTTTCGCAAAGAATCTTAAATTAAAACTTTTCTAGGATGTTGGTTTGAGTGATCTGGAAATTAGTTTTAGGGATTTAAAAGTTAGATTTTTTTTAGGCGTACTCACCGTGGCGAGGCCATTGTCTGCACCATAAAGATGACTTGTCCTATTGATCATAGACACTAAAACATATGTACGAAAAGGTAAACCTAAAATGGAAACCACAAAAGCTAAAGCCTAAAACCCAACCCTAACTGATAACACAACTACTTGATGGTCACAAACTTGTTAGTACCGTGCCTGGCCCAGTGGTTCCTGAGGTCAACCGGGCGAGTGAGGTCATAGCCTTCCCCAGCAAGCCTCATAAGGAGCTTGACATAAGCACCATTGCTCATTTTCCTTCCAGCGAGACGAGTTCCAGGTCTTGTGGTGCTAATGGGGAGTGGGAATGTCGATATGCTAAAGGTACAACAAGAGGATTGCCAACCGCCCATGCCCCATTTGTAGCAAACCTTTGGAACGCCTGTACACGAACAAACAGGAGGAGGAACACCAGAAACATCGAAGCTAGAGATGTCAACAACGTTGATGTCAGGATTCTTTTTCTCACGCTTTATTTCCGGGATGCTCAGTGTTTTCTTTGAGGTTTTGGGTGCAGAGCGTTTCTTACTTTGTGGTTTTGGCTTCAAAACTTTCGAAGCAGACAGCTTCATGGACTTCTGCACCACATCGTTTCTAGATTCTCTTGTAGGAGGAAACAAATGAGCTTGAGGCATCATGGCAAGTTCAGCAGGTTCAGCTTGAGGGACTAGAGAGAGATCAACGCCTGTGGTCCTTGGAACAGGGAAGTAGGAATGGAACCAATGAGGATTAGACGTAGGCAAGCTTGTCTCCTTGCTTGTGCTTGTAGCAGGTTGCAGATGGTTTCGTGATGAATATGAATTCATCTCGTGGTAAGACCGCACCCTCACGCAGCAGAGCTTTCTACACTGATTTCAAGAGCAGATAAGATTAGCCAACAACATTCCTAATCAAAAACTGCAACTAAAGAACACACGGATCCAGAAGCAAGATCACTATCAAAGAGACATTCAACATCCTCAACTTAATGCCTTGAGCATAATCTATAACTCTCAGTGCATCAGACAAAAGGTATACAAGACAGAACAGGTATGAATATGTCTACTTATGCATACACACATCTAGAAATAGCCGAACTAACTCTAACTGTGATCTTTAACTCATGCTCCAAACTTAATGCAATACAGCTATTCGATAGAACCCAAATAATCAGAAGACATGGCACACAGATACACACATCTAAATTGTAAAAGATAAGACTTTTTTTTATCTTTCTTGAATTGTTTGAGTGAATTTTGGCAAACCCAGAAGAGATTATGAAAGAAGAAGCAAGACCCATGATCGGAAAGTCTTAACTCGTAACCGTGAACCATGAAAGATCAAAACTTGGAGTAGGGATTACAAAGGAATCATACCTTGAAACAGAGTCGAGTCCAGGAACAAAGTGATCTTCAGGCAGACGCAAACAAGAGAAATCGACGAGAGCTTACCAACGGCAACACTTTCGATGCTACGCTCGCACTCCACCCCGGCCACTCTCTCTCTCTCTCTCTCGAATTCTAGGGCTCACGAATTTCAAAACTATCCGCTTCTTATTATTCGCCCCACGCCACTTTTATGCGATTTATAAAAAACTTTGGGTATGAGGAAATTAAGAAACCATTGGGTCCATAAAAGAAAATAAGTCCGGTTTAAGCCCATATAGTTCATGGGATGGATCTTAAAACCACACTGACTCATTCGAGTGTTGGCATGTTTAAACATGCAGGTGGTAGGGGTGTACAACTTTAATGACAAATTCAATATTATTCAAGATTTTATTTAAAATTCACTGTTATGAACTTGATATTTCATAAATTACTTTGAAATTTACTATTATTAAAATATATAAATTTGTGAGTTTTTGAACTTTTCAAGTGAACTTAAAATGTTTAATAATAGCTTATTAGTTAAAAGAATAAAAATCCAAATATCATGGTTTAGTCTCATTCTAAAGTGTTTTTAATAAAAATTATATTAAACTCTCAAAGTTTAGGGGTGGGCACGTGACAACTAGCCACTACTTTTCGGATAATTAAATCTCGGCTTGACTTTTTCAAATAATTTTATTTTCCATTAGTAATTTACTAATTTGAAACGATTATTTGTAGTACCAAGTATTTGTCAAAATTTTAATTACTTACAAATTACTTGACTTGTTCATTTACAAAATTAAATTAATTAAATCATTAATTAAATCTATTACTCGAATCTATGTTAGTATTTAAAATATTTGAAACTCAAAATACAATAGATTTCGGATTGAAAATTATATTATTAGCATTAAGATTCTTACAAATATTTTTGATTTTTAAATCACAAATCTCTACTGATGGGGTTTTTTACAGTAAAGTAAATGTCACATTTATATTGAGTTTTGTTTATAAAGACACAAATGTTAACAAAACCTAGTAATGAATAATAAGTATAATTATTATATTTAAATAAAAATATAAAGTAAACAAGTCAAGTAGTTACAAAAATAATAAGATTTGGTACTTGATTTGTACTTGCAAATAATAAAAGTTAGATATTTATTACCTGACTTGACCATAACAAAGTACTTACTATTGCAAGAAGAATACACTACAAATAGCAGGTACAAACCAAATATCAAGTAATCATGCCCAACTGTACTCAAATTTGTGGATGGATTACCCCTTTAGTTCAACAGTTTTACTAAGGATAATTAAACTTCTACACTAGAACATCTAAAATTTAAAATTAATCTAGTTGTTCGTTCACGTGTTTCTATGTTGTGGAAAACTAGATCTGACATACCAAATTTTGAGAAAATGAATGTGTAACTTATAGTTTTTATTACTTTCATTAGAAGCTGATGTGGTATTCTAAGTGTCAATAAAAATATCATTTATGTGCTTCTAAAACAACTGAAATTCTCTCTTGTTTTTGTTTTTTTACTTCTCACATTGTTTACCAAATAGCTAATTTGGTTTTGGTGGTGCTACACCAATTTATCCGGACATGGGAAACGTCGGATTTTTTGGTTTTGTTTGTTGTGAATGATGGTTCTGTTGGTGTCTACACATAATTTAAATTCAAGACTCCCTCGAAAAATCAACAAACTTTTTGGTATTTTCCATGTGGATTGACATGATTGAAACACCATCCCCACGTAGATGCAGAAGGGATACACCATTTAACTCTGATAGACCATGAAAAGAACTTTTATTTTTTAATCTTTATCTTACTCATGCTACTAACTTGGCAATAACAATAATTTCTTGTTATTTGTGCAATACTCTCTTCGGAGAAGGAGAGGAAATGAGACTTTTAAGAAGAAATGGTGAATTATGTGGATGAACTTGTCGTCGATCGCGATATTATCATTGGATTGATTGTTATCTTGGATGTTAAGATTATGTGTAATTTAATGTATATTTTTGAAAATTAAATAAAAATAACTAAAGTTAACTAGTTCAAAATTTCATAAATGAATATAACAATAATATGTTGAAATTTATTTTAAATAATATTAAACAAAGAATTAGATTTGATTGGGCATTGCTATTATGTGTATATTGGACTGTATAAATATAAAGAAAAATTAAAATAATAGCAAAGTAAATATTAAGCAAAAACAAAGTTTTTTTTCAATATGGTAAAGTATAATACTTTTAGTTTATTAAAAGTATATAGAGTTACGATAGTTAAAAGTATTTTGTAATTATTGATCAAACTAGGTTTACCGTAAAGAAGTAATTTTAGTTTATTTTTCTAATATACATTATCTTGCTTAAAATTTTTGGTTTTAAATATTTTATCAAGTAATGATCCATTTTATTAACATATAAAAAATTTCTCGATTGCAAAGTTCCAACAATATTTTTTCCAATTCCAAAGCTAATTAATCTATGATCAGGAAATGTGTAACTCAAATGCATTTTAATAATAACAAATATCAGTGGCATTATATATACAATTATCAAATTGGCTTTTTCAACACCTAATTTTTATCTTCCTATACCTCTTCTTCTTTCTTGCATCCTTTCTTACGTTCTTATTACATTTTACATGCATCGCTAATATTTTCTAATTATCTTACATTTTCTTTTCCAAATATCTCTATATCTTTCGAATTATAACGCAAAACTAGCAATCGGTGAACCAAAAATATCTTTAGAATATTCTCAGTCATCATAATATACGTTTACCATATATAAATTCTTTGACTTAGATGCAAAACTCTTTATAATTGTGAAGTTATCACATGTTCCGTAATCAGTGAGAACTTCAAAACTTGTATATTCAACGACACACACACACACACATACATATATATATATATATATATTCTTTGGTGTATATTACAACAATCATACATTTTCAATATGTAATTATCAACAACAGATAAGCATAAATGACTTAATTGAATTCTTTTTTAATACATGGTATGATGTTTAATATAATGTAATATGATTTATAATCCGTACAAATGTACACTTATACAATTATAAATAGATTCATAAGAAGTTACAAATGATTTTACAAAGTTTTATAATATTATATAAGTTTTATATAAATTTATAAACTCTTACAAATAATTTAAAAATGCCGTTATTTTTGTTTTGTAAGCCTGAATAAATAATTTAAAAGTATTTTTAAAACCTCTCAAAATATTTTAAATTTTTATACATTAGTTGACTTATTTATTAGTATATAGTAGGATGTGTAATACAATTTATATGATTTATAACCCTTATAAATGTACATTTATATCATTATAAATACATTCATAAGCATTTACAAATGAATTTATAAATTCTTATAATGTTATATAAATGACTTTATTAACTTTTATAAATGATTTATACTTTTAAAAATAGATTATGAACACAAATAGAATGATTGTGTAAGCAAGGATAAATCATTTTATAAATGTTTTAAATCTTTATAAAGATTTTTAATCATTATTATATACAAATATAGTGCTTTCTATTGTTTAAATATTTAAAACTTATATTCGAATATAATGATATTATATCAATTTTATAAATTATTTATATAATTTATAATATATAATTTATATAAAAATTATTGAACCATTATATACCCTTCTATAATTTTTACAATTGGTTACCATAAATAATTATTTGTAATATTATTTAAGTTATTTAACAACTATTAATTTTTTCTAGAAATATCGTTTTTAGATTTGATTAAAATAAATTTCAATTAAAAGTTATCAACCAGTCAAATTATAATAATTTTCTAATAATTCACCTATGATCAACATATAATCAAAGTTCAATTAAGTAGTTTATCTTTTAATATATAGGAGGATTAAAAGTTTTGGGAAATCAATAGTCAATATAATTATTGCAGAAGGCTAAAAGTGTATGTCTGTATGCTTCTGATTTGCCGTTTCAAAGATTTGGTGGGAGACTCGTCGAAGGAAATGGTAAAGATCAGAACATCTATCAATTCGGACACAAAGCAGACTATAGAGACTAAGTCTCTCACATCGGTAGTTAGAAAGGATTTAAGTAACATATAAAATAGATGGGTTAATCAACTTATCACCAATTGGTTTTAGGTTGGAAGTCTATCTAGCTTAACATGGTATTAAAGTCCGATCTGAACAGTTCAATCCGATACACATCCCATCAATCATTGCTCGATCATTCCGAGATTAAAGCGTAAAGAATCATCATCTCGAGGAAGGTGTATTATAGACTAAGTCTCTTACATCAATAGTTGGAATGGATCTTAAGTAATATATAAGAAAGATAGGTCAATCCACTTATCACCTGTTAGTTTTAGATTGGAAGCTCATCTAACTTAATACAGATAAACAAGCGACATAGTGACTAGCCATGTTAATATTAGCTTCATCTCTTCCTCTGTCAAGAAAGAAAAATAACTCATCTTTTGTTCTTGTATCATCCGTCAATATTATTGTTTAACCTATTTTCCTCGATTCCAAAAGTTAATTGATTTTGTTCTAACATTTTTTTAGGTTTATGTCGAGTTAGTTTTAACATCAAAATTTTATTAAGACTATTTTAGTGTCACAAAAAAATACTTGATCAAAACGCAAAGCAAAGCCACTCATGTTTTTGGCATAGCCACTTCCTTATCTTCACTTCTCTCTACTGTTGGTTAACTTGGGTTAGTAACCCTTTAGTCCATTGATTTGACTAAGGGTCTATTGATGCTTCTACACGGGGAGTTTCAAATCCTAGTGAAAAAAGAATTATGCAAATTAATGGAAAAAAGGTTTACAAGAGATTTGCAGCATAGCGCAAGGAGTAATGTCAAGAGTGGATCACATAAATTGGCTTAGGTGATGCAGTTAAACGTGAATCGTTATAAGGCAAGTAGAATAGTTGACTGTAATATTTTTCATAGTTTGTAATTGTATAATTATTCAACGTTAAAAATCTAAAAGTGTAAATTATAAGCTTAGATATTGATTGAATTGTATACAACGTTATTTTCTTTAAGAAGTATTTCAATCATATTTCAAGTTTTGGGTTACTCAAATCCTTTTGTAGGATAAAAAATCAAAGTTCCACTTTTTTTTAGGTTAAGATACAACATAAACAAAGAAGTTGTAGCGTATATATGTGTTTCTTCAAAAATCTTTGATAATCTATGAACAATAAATTTCTCTCTTTATAATAAATAGTTTCTGATTTTCTACCTCATTTACAAATTTCACAACTCCTTATATAAAGATTAGAAAGCTAAGAGATGCAGCCAACTGTTGCAATGGTTAGCAAAAAATTATAATGGTTAACACTAATAGTAGCAATGATAACACCAATAGTTGTAATAGTTAGTTAAGAGTTAAAGTGTTAACGAATACCAATAATTGTAATAGTTAAACAAGAGTTATAATGATTAATTTTCAAAGATTACAATTTCATTCACCAAAGATTGCAGTCACCAACCGTTGTAATGTTTCATTTATATAGTTACAATTGTTCATCTAAACAATTGCAATAATTCATATAAAACATTACAACCGTTCTTCAAATTTATATACTCACAACTTGGAACAATATTAGTTTCAAAAAAAAAAACTTGGAACAATATTTTCTTTTCTCGCATGCAATTCTTTGAACAAAACCTTTCTTGTTTCCCAACCAATGTACGAAACTGGTGAATGAAGGCTGGAGTGTTTATGATCCGGCCTTATAAAGCTTCAAAAGACATCAACAACAATGATATCAGATGCTAATGTTTTCCCTAGCTACCATGGGTATGATCACCAGTGGCGGACCCATGTGAAATTAGTAAAAGGTCAACATGAGTAATGAACGTGTTTTTACTGAGTACAACTTGCTAACTTTACCCATTATGCCGAAGGAAATTCACAATTTTTAGGTGTAATTTAATGTATGTACTAATTTTTGTGTGGTCACTATATTGTTTAGTGGTTTCGCCACTGCCATCACCGTAGTTTTAACCAGCGGTCTTTTCTTTGTCATTATCGCTGGATTCTTCTCGCTCTTTTTATGGCGATGTCTTTTGTATCAGTTGTTCTCAGCTTGGACACTTCAGCGAACACCCTACGGTGACCTAATCCATTTACCACTGCGCTTAAAAGCACAGGCGGACTTCAGAACATCATCATGTCCTTACCTAGGTTCCTCTATTCAGAGCCGGACTTCAGAGCAGTGGAGTGAAACATTTGATTAGAGCCTCCACTTTGTGGGACCCCCAGTTTTAAAGTTTTATATATTATATTGTGTTTGTAAATAGTTAAACAGGTGTTAAATATATAGTAAAATAAAAAATAAAAATTAGTATAGAAAATAGTAATAAGATATCAAACATATTTTAGAATTTCTATATGAAAAAAATTGGTAAAACAAAAAAAATAATAATATATCTATGTTGTAAATTTATGATTTTTTTAAAAAGAGAATACAATGTAAGTTTTGTGACAACCCGTCCCGTGGACCTCACTGTCCCAAGACCTCAAGTTCACAGCGTTGCAGCGCACCGACCCCAACTCCTCTATTATGAGTTCTCATTAACTCCATAATTAGGTTGTTGATGAGACTCGAACCCAGGTCATCACCCTTTAACAGCACTCCCACATGACAAGCTGTCACCAATTGACCTAATTGTAACATCCTGAGTTGTGATATATGAAAAATGCTTAGGAGAATTGATTTGGCTACCTATGTCACCAAAGTTGACTTACCTTTTTCGTCACACATCCGTTTAGAACTCCAGGGTCAAGCGTGCTTATGCTGGAGTAGTGAAAGGATGGGTGACCTATCGGGAAGTGATTCGCGATACCGTGCGAGTGAGGCCAAAACACGGGAAAAGGTCGGGTGGTGATTGCAGGGACAATATATCATGACTTTTAAGCCTCCCGGTTAACGCACCGACCGTCGGACAGGGGTGGGGCCCACGAGCCCGATAGAGGGATGGGTGACTCACCGGTAGGGGCGGTTGGAGCGTTACAAGTTTTTAGTTAAGGAAAAATTATAAAATTATTTTTAAAACTGAATCAAACTAAATATATATTTTTTTATTTTGAATAGGCCCCCAAATGTTGAAGACTGGTTCTTCCTCTATTCATCTGCAACAATAAAAAATAATGGTACGGAATGTGCTATCTGCTTGTCAGAATTTTCAGATGAAGACACCGTTTAATTCGTAACTGTTTGTCATCATGGGTTTCATTCAATTTGCATTTATCTTTGGTTTGAGTTACACAAGACTTGCCCTGTTTGCTGGTGTGAGTTAGACCCGGGACTTGTCGGATATGGAAGCAATGAGTCTTTGCACAACACAGTCACAATTACTATTCAGGATCTAAACCATGACGTAGAAAGTACTCCTACCATTAGTTCAAGCAAAAAAGCTAAGGGAAGCCCGGCTTGGAGATTCTCAAGGTCACATTCTACGGGGCATTTCATGGGTAAGAAGATGGATGTCAATGTGAAGATCAAATGAAGACATTACCAAAACAGGAAGCTGTGTCTCATTCGATGAACGTTTACTACTCGGTATGATGAAACTGCAGAATACGCGATGGCATTCATCATAGATTACATGATTTGAAGTCTAATTTAGCAGTAAATTCTATTTTTGTGTTCTTTATAGCAGCAGATATTCAAAACTGTAATAAAAGTCTATAGCCAGATCCTCCCTATGAATAAAGTAAGAAAGAATAAGAGTCATTCCACGGGGTCTTCTTCAGAAGCATAGTAAATAAAATACCATACCCAACGGCTCACATGGTACCAAGATTTACATTGACATATGTGACTTCTCTTCTTAGGGCCGGCTTTAAATAATTGCATGCACTAGAGCTACTGCCATCAATAATATAAGATTATTTGTTTAAAAAAAAAAGATTATCATTGATCTCGTTTGAAAGATTCAAATTTGGTACACATTAAATTTAGGTTGACATTGAGTTTTAGAAATAAAGAACAAAACAGAACATAGTTTTTTTTTTGAAACACAACAAAACATAGTTAAATTTGTTATGTCGAGATAAATTTGATACACATTAAATTTGTTCAATTAGATTGTACATACGTATGATACAAGTAAAGTATTAAACCATTTAAAATGGACTTGGCTTTAGTATGTTCCACCATCTCATATATCAAATAAGATACAGTTGTATTAGTTAAATCATTAGTTTAGAAAGAAGTGGTATATTACATAACAGTCTTGTTTAAAAAGAAAATAGAATTCTTAGACTAAGTCCATGTTGTTTATGGGCAAGAACAAGAGTACTAAAAAGTCGTCTACCAAATGTTACCAAGCTACCAAACATTTATCCCAATATATATATACCTTATAACATCTATAGTGGTAGTCTCTCAACTAGAGTCTCTTACCAAAGATAATAATAGTATAATAAAAAGTTCTTAAGAATTTGAAAGATTCGTATAAAAGTTTTTTTACCAAAATATTTTTGTATGAGTTTTTTAAATTCTGAAAGACTCTCGTATTATAATATTCTTACTTTATGTTAAAAAAAAACTCTTGTTAAAAGACTCTGATACTCTTACAACCTCTTCTTTCTCATTTGTGTGCTCAATTTCTATTGGTTGCTAGTATGCGTTAATTTTGTCAGTTACTTGTATTCATGTACGTATGATGATTAAGGAGGTCAAATTTTGGTAAAATGTTAAATGATTAAGGAGGTCAAATTGTTTTGAAAGATGATTCGATACCCTCTAAAAATAAAACTGATATACCATGCATTGAATAGATGACACAATGGCTCAAGAAAAAAAATAGATGACACAATGGCTCAAGAAAAAAAATAGATGACACAATGGCTCACATGGTACTAAGCTCTTCTAGGGCTTGCTGTAAATAATTATATGCACTAGAGCTATTCCCTTCATAATAAAAAGATTAATTGTTAAAAAGAGTATTATTGATTCCGTTTGAAAGATTCAATTTTGGTACACATTAAATTTAAGATGATATTGAGTTTAGAAAGAAATAAAGAACAAAACATTGTGAAATTTATTATTTCGCTAGACACGGCTTTTTGCTCAATTAGTTTGTATTACGTATCCCCTATATATTAAAAGAGAAGCATTTTTAATAAATAACCTTTAAAGTGTAATATATTCACAAGATTGCCATTATGCTGATGTGTCAGCACGAGAGAGCTTCTCACACTTTCCTTTTAAATAATTCTTCTTTTACTAGATATTGGACCGTATTAATTTAAAATCATTTATATTAACTAACTATATCATATAATATAATTAAACTCCTAAAGCTTTTATATAACTCAAGTAGTTAAATATTTTTGTTGATTGAACATGTATTAGATTATTATGTTTGTAAATCATTGTTTTAGCATATAGTTTTGTTCTTCATAGTCGGTGAGTTTTCAGAGTGAAATGTTCGATAACAACTATTATCTCTTACATATTAATCATGAATCATTACAACATGTTTTGGTAGCTACGTGTTATCCCTACAATGTTTCTTAGAATTCTTAAAAAAATAGATTGGTCCATCTAAATATATATTATACTTTTTATTAAATTAACTATCAAATTAATTATTAGTGTATAAAATAATATTTTTCATTCTTTCCTTATAAAAAGTTACAGAATTGCCTAATATGGTTAACAAATATATGACAATTAATGATTTTGAATAACAAAGATTGATAACCATTTTGTATCCTTTGTTTAATTTTATATTATTAAAAGAAATTAAACAATCAAATTAAGCATATAATAAAAAAATAGATTTTTTCTTATATGCTATAGTTTGAATTTATTTTAACGATTATAAATTACAAAGACTATAAAATCCATATTGAAATTTTTTTATCACTGGTTTAACATTTTTATTATCATTTAAATTAAAAATATATAAATATGTTGATTTCAAAATTTTCATTTATAGAAAGCCTCAATTAATAAATATTCATATGAATAAAAATAATAATTTTTGTTACAGTAAATATAAAAATGTTAATAAAATCATATGAGAACAAATCCTTAATTAATAAATATTCATATTAAAATATACTATATATTTATGTCAATATCATTAAATTTTAATTATATACCATAAAAATAAATAAATAATTATTTTATTTTTTACCGAAAAATATTGTAAATAAAAAGAGAGATTTTTTATGTGATTACTCTAATTTAATTATATATGTAATAGTTACTCGCTCCTCAGTTATTCAATATATTTATTATTGCATAAATGAACAAAAATAAATAGTAATATATATAAATAATTTGTATACATAATTAATGTTCATGTTGTGCAAGCGCGAACCTCAAATGTTATTTGATCAAATCATTTTAAAATACAATATCAAAGTAAGAAGGTGAATTATAAATTATTAATGATATCATTGACGTCCAATGTAATTAAATAGATTTAAAAAAAAACAAAATATCAACAAACATGACCCTATCATCAACCTTATATTGAGGGTCCATGATTATACGTTTGAAGATTTATGACATGATGGTTGAATGATCAAATATAGTATTCAACAATTATAAGTATATAAATTTAACTCTACGCATGCGCACAAAACCATCGAAGATTTTTTTATTTTATATGAATATAATTTATTTTTCTTTAGAAGATAATAAAAATTTAAATAATAAGAAGTATATTTTATAACAAATTAATTTTATTAACTATATTTTGTATTTGTTATCTTGAACAAACATTTGGCTTTAATATTAACTAACGGTCTATAACAAATATAATTAAACCGATCACATGAAAAAACATATAACATAAACCTAATATACTAATTATATTTTACTTATCACCAATAAATCAAATACCTCAACGATTTAAACCGAACACATGCAAAAAACTGTAGATTTAAATTATAATTCAACGATGTGATATTAAAATCTCATAAAAACAACCCAAAACCAACTAATATCCAAATTAAATCGAACTAATGTTTAATAGTTCAGAAAATTATGAAAATAATAACCTCATCCCGCGCAAGGCGCGGGTCTTATCCTAGTGACACAAGTAAAGTACTAAACCATTGAAATGGATTTGTCTTTGGTATGTTCCATCCATCATCTCATATACTAAAATAAGATACTGTTGTATTTGTTAAATCATCTCATGTACTAAAATAAGATACTGTTGTATTTGTTAAATCATATCATGTACTAAAATAAGATACTGTTGTATTTGTTAAATCATTAGAAAGGAAAGAAGTGAGAAATTACATAAAACTCTTTTAGTAATAAAGAAAAACATAACTCTTAGACCAAGTCCATGTTCTTTATGGGCAAGAACAAGAATACTAAAAGTCATCAAAACATTTACTTTCACAAATCGCAAAAAAAAAAAAGAAAAAAACTAAATGACCAAGCTACCCAACATAGATCCCTATATATATCTTACAGTCTCTTCCTTCTCATTATCCACAAAACAATCACCAAAACATGACTTTCACAAAAACCTCCCTAGTCTTTCTTCTTTGCCTCATAGGTTTTTACTCCGAAACCGTCAAGTCCCAGAACTGCGGCTGTTCCCCGGACCTATGTTGTAGTCAGTTCGGTTTCTGCGGTATTGGTAACGACTACTGTGGTCTGGGTTGCCAGTCAGGTCCTTGTACAACCCAAGCCGAAAGTCTTGGTACCATTGTGTCACAAACTTTCTTTGACGGTATTATCAACCGAGCCGGTAGTGACTGCGCCGGAAAAGGATTCTACACACGTGATGCTTTCATCAACGCCGCTAATACTTTCCCTAACTTTGCCAGCTCCGTTACTAGGCTTGAAATTGCTACCATGTTTGCTCATTTCACCCAGGAGGTCGGATGTAAGAATTCATTACACGTTCTCTACAATGTTTATATTTTTTTAAGTTGTTTTTTCCGTACATCAACCTTACTCAACACCAATTATATATATAGAAACTATCCTAAAATAGCACTAAAACATTTTTTTCCAAAAGTAGTAAAAGAAAATAATCAAAACAACATTTATTAAAAATTTAAATAAATTCTATTTGATAGTTGGGTTTCAGTTTAGTGATTAAGGTTTATGGTTTAGTATTTAATAGGTAGAATAAGAGTAATAGTTTTGGATTTAGAGTCACTTAATCCTTCCGTTTCGATTTAATAGTCGTTGTAGAGTAAAATTTTCGTTTTAAAATAAATATTGTTTTATGATTTCAATGTAGAATTTATTAAAATTATATATTATTATATTTTTCTATTGGGTGAAATGTGGGGTAATGATGTTTTTATTTTGAAAATAATTTGTGTGCAAACTCTAAAATGACAACTAAAATAAAACGGAAGTAGCATTAGTCATTTACCATTAAATTAATACTGTTTAGAGATTTTTTAGGTGTTATTTTGTCATAACTTTATATATATATATTAAAACTTTGAACATTTGAATTGATCCAAATTAATTGAGCTGTTGCTTAAGTACTTGGTCTCATGTTTTCAATCTCTATATCGTGTAGATTTCTGCTACATCGAAGAGATAGACGGGGCGTCACAAAATTACTGCAACGACAAGGAATTCCCACAATATCCATGTGCACCTGGCAAAAACTACTACGGTCGTGGTCCGATTCAACTATCATGGAACTTCAACTACGCACCATGTGGTCAGAGTCTTGGTCTCGACCTTCTACGCCAGCCCGAGCTCGTAGGTAGCGATCCAACTGTCGCTTTCAGGACGGCTTTTTGGTTTTGGGTGAATAACGTAAGGCCGGTACTAGGCCAAGGATTTGGAGCCACCATTAGAGCCATCAATGGAAAACTAGAGTGTGACGGTGCGAACCCAGAAAAGGTTAATTCAAGGATTGCGTACTATAGAGACTATTGTGGGCAGCTTGGTGTGGACCCTGGTTCTAACCTTAGCTGCTAAAAAGCTCTTGAAAGACTACTGTTGAATGGTCGTGTCTATGTTGAAATAATATGTGACGTTATAGAATAAAATCACATGCATGTTTGGGTCAGTGTTTCCTGCTTCACAAGCAAAAAGATTGTTGTAATAATTATGTTAAAGTTAATTCAAATTTATAAATGTCTTGAGTAGCAAACAAAAACTAGTGGAATCATATATACCTTAGTTACTCGATAGAGATGTTGTAGCAAAAGTTACAACTATCAATAATTATAAATAGTTGAATACTACTTATTTGAGGGTTGGATTATACAAAGAATTGGATAGCTTTTAGAATAAATGTGTAAAAGTTATAACTTGAGAGCGAAGGGAATATGAAGTGAGTTTAGTAGCTTGAGAGAAGTGAATGAAATATGTGAGAATTCACACAAAAAAATTGCCAACTTCAAACTTTCTTATGACAATGTAAACAAGTTGAAACTAGTAAGAAAATGAACCAAAAGTGTGTAAAAGTTGTTGTCATGTCTCTCCATTTATTCCGCTTTATTACTAAATGATATTATTATTTTTTGCGTTTAGTAGTTTTTAATCAAAATTATTGTTTTTGAGTATTCAGACGATTTGGAATCGAAATAAAATTTGACTTTGATAGTGTCGTTCATTCCGTTCAAATCTTAATTAGTGATTGTGATCCTGGACCATTGATTTATGTTTTATTGTCTAAGAACATCTTTAATGTATTATTCTATTTTTCTATAAATGGAATAGTTCCATAGTAAAGCAGGGTTTAATTCCAAGACTACTCTATTTTAAAATGAAATTCGAGTAAAAACAAAAAAAATATTCTATTTAGAAAATAAAAGTCTTTTTACTTAATTATAAAATGGAAAATAAAAGTAGAATTGGATTACTTTTTATTTATTCCATTTTAAACTAAAAAATGAAGTATAGTTGAAGATGCTCGTACATAACGGACATGACTTGTGATTTGTATATAGTTTTGCAAAGAACAAATTAGACCATACTAGCGAGCAATCGCGTTAGTGTTATACTTTTTCTAGCGAGGAATCCCAAGCTTTCTTCGCTTCTCCATAGAACCATCTCTGTGTTCTGGTTGCCATCGTCCGTGGCCCCATGCCATTTCTCGATTTGTAAGTTCTATTATCATCCGACAGCTACAGTCTTATTCAGTGAGAATTGTTTACGACCTAATAATCACTACATGTTATCACTCACATGATATCAAAAATACTTTTTTGATAGATTACATATTTTAAATTTATTTTTAATTAAAATACATCAAGTTCTAGAGTTTTTTCTGCGAATAACCAAAACCAAATACATAACGTATGTAGATAAAAATAAAATTTCAGCTTTAGCTAAATCATCTACCAATATTTTTTTTTTACATCTAACAAGTTTTTTTTAAAGAAACGTATGTAGATAAATCAATTTTTTTTGAAGAATCTTCACATGCATTATTATCTAGACAAAAACTCAGAATATTACAGCTATCATATCGCAAACCAAATCAAATTGTGATTCGGGCCTATATACTAATCTATGTATGTGCCGTGTTCGTTACGTGATATGGGAATACTTTGACCAAATAAATTGAAAGTTCAATTTTAATTAACAACTAGATTTTGATCCGCCTTTAAAAGGGCGAGTATATTTTTTTGACCGCGTTTAAAAGGGCAGGTATATTTTTTTGTATGCTAAAATTTATATATAACTAAAAATATTTCAATTTTCATTTTTTAAAACGCTGGATTATTTTCGGCACAAACCAAATTATATGAAATAAATTTGCATTTTTTATTATGTATCTACATTTAAATGTTACAAATAAAGCGTTATATCCAGTGTTTTGGGTCACGACCCGGACCCGCGGTTAAACTGTCTAACTGATGACTTTATATGGAGTCCGGTTTATTTTTTCTTTAAAATCCTTATTTAATTTTTTTAAATCCGCAAAATACGCTAAAATTTAGGACCCGACTACTGATTGAACCTATGGGTGGCCACTATGTAATACAATTTGACTTAAATTTTCATATTTAAAGTATTCTAATTTATGAATGTTTAGATGAATGGTGGATATATAATATGAATGTTATGCTCTTATTTTACAAAAGTTAGTCAAACTAATTTATCATTTTATTATAAGCGTAATGGATCAATATTCGAGATGATATATACTAAATTAGACATAGATACATGAATGTGAGATGAATTTTGATCCGCATTGTAAGCGTAATTGATCAATATTCGAGAGGACACATACTAAATTAAAAATAGATACATGAATGTGAGATGGATTTTGACCCGCACTTTAATGTTTCTTATTAGATTTTGATCAAATATTAATGTTTATTATTAGATTTTCACCCGCATTTTAATGTTTCTTATTAGATTTTGATAAAATATTAATGTTTATTGTTAGATTTTGACCCGTACTTTTTAAAGCGAGATAAATTTTTATTCAAATATTTATTTAATCAAAATTAGAAATCTTATACATGTGTATCTTTTTATTAAGACATTTGTTTTGAAGTATATATAATAAAAATAAAATTTGCATTAATATAATTTTATGAAAATAAGATAATTAATTTATATAACCTTCTTCATATATTATAATACAAATTATTAATTTTAAATATTCATAAAATTTTATTTTATTATTATATTTTTGTCAACATTATTATACAAATTAACTATTGTTATTATACTCGTCTCATACATGAGAAATATATTAATTATTTTTAATATTTTAATTTAAATATGTATATTAACTTATGAAATGATTTATTAGTTCATATATCGTATTTTAATATTGTTTAATAAGTTGAAGTATGTTGTAAAATTCATAAATATAATTTATTCTGTTATTTTATAACTTATAAATAGTTAATTAATGAATTAAGTTACTTTATATTTATTATTTGGTGTAGTAATTTAATTATAAATATAAATTATATATATATAAATATTATATAAATGAATAATGAATAATTTTTCGTTTTTAAATATAGTTAATATTAATAATGACTTTATTATTTAAAAATAAATGTATATTTACATTTTAAATAAAAGATAATAACAGAAATTATTAAAATCTAATCTTACGAAAAGATACTTAAAAATATCTTTTATAGATATCTTATTTTGAAAGTATTAAGATAATTTGTTAGATATAATATATATTTAATAATAATTAAGTTAGTTGTAGGAGAATACATAGGTATTTAAAAAATGTAATGGTCCAACCTAGACTACTTATAAGTAGATAAAAATAGGATTCTTTTTAATATATTAGATTATGTCCTAATGTAGTTGGCCTGTGTCATTGAAAATGCATCATGGTGGTGAGAGACTTCCAATGCGATGCCCTAAGTCTTTAGAGCATCTCCAATGGTATTACTACCATTGGAGTCTTTAGCATTATTAAACTAATTTTTATTTTTTTTAGAATAGTTAAGGACTCTCAACAAAATTGTATGTCCAATTGTGTTCTCCAATTTGGAATTCTTAGGAATAAAAAAATATTAAATTTTAAAACATATAAAATTTAAAATTTTATTTATTACATCATTAAATATAAATATACAATAATTATAATCTTCATCACCAAATTTGTTACAAATGTTTTCAATTATATATATATACATTATGTGTTTTTGAAAAAAAAGATGGTACCAATCAGACGCAGCTACATGTCTTAAGGACTAAGTCCTAAAAGTCCTTATCTAAGTACTAATCCTTACCAAATTGCCATCATTAATAATACTAGATCTTTTTTCCGTGCTACGCGCGGATAGTTTACGCTTTGTCAAATAATGAAAAATATTCGTGCATGATGTAAAATATAAGAACTTGTAAACTGATAAAATATATTAAGCTGAAGGTATTGTATTTGTTAAATCATCCGATTGGCTTGAGTTGACGGAGTTATTTGGCTTTATCTTTAAAATTTTATGAAGCTCTAATTGATATTATCGATATTTTTTTAACTTTTTTTAAACTCTAATATTTTGCCAAAGTATTAAGAAAACATTGTTGAAGGTTATTAGCTAATTTGCTTATTTTTTATTTTAGGATTTATTCATGTGCCTAAGACAACATCATACTTACGGGATGATGAGCTAGTGATAACTTACACAATTAAAAAAATTTACATATGAAAATTCAACCAATACATAAATTCAGTTTTATGTCATTATACATGGGAGACTATTTCAAGAAGAGGTTTAGCCTTAATTAAGTTCGGATCTTTGTTCTTGAATACATGGTTGAAAATATGATATTTCGTAGATGCCTAAATCTTGGTGGAATGTAAACATTGTAAAATTAATAGTTAAATCAGCAACATATTTAAATTAATTTTAGATAGATTTTTTTTATTAACTTCAGATAATTGTGGATCGTAAAAGATTCTTTTATATACACTGTTATTTACTTTTGGAAT
Organism: Moricandia arvensis; assembly: GCA_905132765.1. NCBI lineage: Eukaryota > Viridiplantae > Streptophyta > Magnoliopsida > Brassicales > Brassicaceae > Moricandia > Moricandia arvensis. Next base: position 65,164 of record CAJHQP010003328.1, read on the forward strand.
ATGTGAATATATTCCTTATATAATTGTCAACCAAACTTTGTTAATAACACGTGAAAATGCCACATACAATTATCCATAAGTAAAGACTGGTTTTGGAAAGTTTAGGAAAACCTTTTTAAGCTTAGATCTTGACTCTTATTTATTGTCATAGCGTAACATTGTTTGATAGGACAAGGTTACCTCCTACATAAGAGAAATTTTTTTACCAATGCAAAAACCATTGACAGTTTTTACTTCAAATACTCAGTCACTTAAGTAAACCACAATGAGCCGGGTACATCAATCTAATTAATAATCAACTATTTGTAAACATCAACCATTTGTAGCAATTGTAACACATGTTTTTTATTTGTTGTGTGAACTAAACGGGGGATCCCATATTTCTGTCCGAAACTTGGTGATGTTTCTGAAAAGCAAAATAGGTTATTTTTTATTTGCTATTTCTTCAAACTAAATGTTTTAAATCCTCCATCAGAACTTATAATAACTATTTTAAAATAATATATGTCATATAGTCTTACATATAATATGTTTAAATATTACACAACGCATATGCATTCCCATAGGTATGATATATTTATGAGAATTTAAATTTGGAAAAAAATTGTTAACAAATATAATGAATTATAAATCACATAAAGGTTGAGTAACATATGTAATTTTTTGTGATATTTAAGAGTTTAATAGTTATCAACTACTTAATAATAGTGTGCGAATAAATACAAAGAAATAGTAATTGATCTTTGTGGATGCATAGAAAGGGAAGTATGAATTAGTTTCTATCCAATGGTGTTTTCTTGTACACCATTTAAAATATTAAATGTAAATATTTCAAAAGTATGTAATAAAAATTCTAAAATTAATAATATTAAATATGAATTAATATATAGGAGATTGTAATCTGACCAAACCTTTAAACTTTATGTTAAATAAAAAGAAACCTTTAAACTATAAAAGAATAGTTATTCAAGATTATTACTTAGTGGTCTGCCTTGTATTTAAGTTTGATTTAATTGTTATTCATGATTTTTGCATTGCAGATTGCAAGTGTTGTTGGCCATCTCCAACAAACAGACGGCCAAAACCTCTAACAGTGTCCAGTGGTGGACATTTAGTAAAACTCAATCTGATCAAAATTAACATGACTATGAAAACTAAACTACAAAACATTTATTTATTCTTTATCTTCTTTTGAATCAAAGTTAAATTTATTGAAGCAAAAATAAATATTTTTACATCAAATACGTCTTTTATGTTTGTTTAAAGGGCTTTAAAAGAAGAAAAATATTAAAACGGCTTATTTGTAAAATAACCATAAAAAGAAGGAAAGCTATTAAAAATGCTTATCTGAATCAAACACCATTATTACTAAAACAATGGGTACTTTTTAAGCACAATAGTTGAGACTTCAATGTTTTCTCCATGTGATCAACTTATTGAAGTACTAAAATTTGACCCAATGTTAATGGATTATAACAAAGGATATTTAACAAAATAATCAACTGATATGCAAGTTATGAAAACGCAGAAGAGTGTTGATGAAATTACCTTATTAGTCTTTGTACTCTGGATAAACATCAGATTTCAGAAGCACAAATAGAATACCATGAATTCCTTAACACTTGCAAAAATCAAGACACATCGATTACACAATCATATATGCTCGACTTAAATCTGCATTTTCTTTTCCAATGACTAAATCAGAGGGATAGTCACCGTGATTATAAATCAAACTTTATTTACAATGAAAACAAAGATAGGAATCACATAGTCCATGCTTATGGAGCTCTGTTAGAAATATTCTCGTTGCTAAACAATGCGTAGTGCAAGAACAGATAAGATGACTTACATTTTTATTTCTCCAGTCCCTAGATTTTTCTACCCAAATAGTCAAATATGGATCCAAGCTTCCTGCATGACAAATACAAAAGGACCAGAAGACGAATAAGACAATGTATTGATAACTTGAAACCGGGAAATTTAATTGTTCTGGATCTTACAATTTGAAGAAACCTAGAACTCAGGTTATGGAGTTGTCGCCAAACCACAGGAATACAAAGAGAAATCCAGTCAAAGAATATAGAGGAAGCAATCTTAACAACTTGATGATTAGCAACTTGATGATTTCCAGCTCCCAAATTGTTAGACACACGTGTTCTTCAAGAAACCAATCACAAATATTGAGAAAAGGAATTGAGAGAAGATCTGGTCAGAGAGTTTTAAATCATACCTCAAACACGCATCGATTACACAATCATATATGCTCGACTTAAATCTGCATTTTCTTTTCCAATGACTAAATCAGAGGGATAGTCACAGTGATTATAAATCAAACTTTATTTACAATGAAAACAAAGATAGAATCACATAGTCCATGCTTATGGAGCTATGTTAGAAACATTCTCGTTGCTAAACAATGCGTAGTGCAAGAACAGATAAGATGACTTACATTTTTATTTCTCCAGTCCCCAGATCTTTCTACCCAAATAGTCAAATATGGATCCAAGCTTCCTGCATGACAAATACAAAAGGACCAGAAGACGAATAAGACAATGTATTGATAACTTGAAACCGGGAAATTTAATTGTTCTGGATCTTACAATTTGAAGAAACCTAGAACTCATGTTATGGAGCTGTCGCCAAACCACAGGAATACAAAGAGAAATCCAGTCAAAGAATATAGAGGAAGCAGTCTTAACAACTTGATGATTAGCAACTTGATGATTTCCAGCTCCCAAATTGTTAGACACACGTGTTCTTCAAGAAACCAATCACAAATATTGAGAAAAGGAATTGAGAGAAGATCTGGCCAGAGAGTTTTAAATCATACCTCAAATCCGCGGCCACTCCACCTGGAATTACATAGTACATGTCCTGTACCTGAACCGGAAGGGATACACCAACTAAAGTCTTGATGCCAACTAAGAGCTTCCTCAATGCCAATCACATCAAGCTGACAATCATTTCAAGAGAAAAAAAACACAAACTTTCAATACAGATCATTGCACAATAAGAACGAAACATAAAGAAACCGTAGACTTTACCTTGGCATAAGCAAGGGAATCCAATTCCATCATGCGTCACCACCGAATCTTTAGCGTATCTTGTATATTTACTCGATTTCACCATGGCAACGCTTCTACAAAACCAAAAAAGGAAAGAACTTTACAAACTAAGATCACTGAATCCGTTTGTTATAATGGTGATAGTTGTTTTACTTTCCGACACTGATCTCCTACTTGATAAGGCGGAGGAGAGAGGTCGATGTCCCAGAAAACATAGGACCCATGATAACATGAATAGCACCAGACCGACGATGTTCTTGATCGGAGATAACATCTCTGGAGATGCCACTGTCGAGAGTCGCCATGGAAGAGAAGAGTAGTGGTGAAGTTAGTGGTGAAGTAATTCATTGAAACAGATTTGGAGAGAAGGGTAATGGAAGATGTGGGAGGCGAAAGGTAAGAGAAGAAGGAAATTAGGGTTACCAACAAAGATGAAGTACACGCATCAGAAAGTAGCACATAGGCTGCAGAACAAACACGGTGTCTCCGACGATAGCTCGGGAGTTCTAGTGGCTCGGTCGGTTGATGGTGGTGGTTCTCTGTTGGAGGACGCAGGGACTCTGCGTGAAGCCGCAAGATAGACATCGGGACTCTAGGGTTTGTCTCCGACGGCTGTGAGGGAGCTTGCTGGAGGTGATTTGGTTTTCGAGATGGAGGTTCTCGCAGATCTGCTACCCCGTCGGCGATGATTCTCCTCTTGGACCAGAGCTTTGGTGGTGCGCGTTCTACCAAGGACCTGCATCGAAACCATAAAGAACAAATTTATTGATTGAGATGTAGTGGAGTCTTGATTGTGCAAAAGGTGAATCGATAGAACTCAATAGCTATGGTTTCAAGCGGAGAAGACGAACCAAACCAATTGTAATACTTAACAAAGATGATGTGGCAATATGGAGCTTTCTAATTGGTGGATTATATTTGCATACGTGGACAGCTTCTCTGGCTCTCATATCCACCTTTTATTATAGTATAGATTTTATTCTAATTTATGTTGGTTTACGTGTTAAGGATTGGTGATAAATCACCATTGCACTTGCTCTTAGTGGTTTCTTTTTATAATTGTTAT
>CAJHQP010003329.1:0-69293 GCA_905132765.1 Moricandia arvensis
TGGAATAAATAAATAAGAGTATATGGAGGACAACAAAGAGTAACGTTACAATTATTCACGAGATCTATTTTCAAACTTTCAAAATAACAAAGAGGCTCCTCCCCCTCCTCTCCCCTCCTCCTTCCCCAAATCACGAACCCTAATCTCCGGTCTCGAACTGAGAAGAAACAAGTTCAATCTAGATTCTTGTTACTCAATCGGAGGTTTCTGGAAGAATCCTCGGCTCAATCATCCGTATTTCGCGTAAGCTCGGATCTAAAATCGGAAGATGCCGATCCGTAATCAGAATCGCGCTCCTCGCAGCCCAAACGCCGTAAGCCTTTCTTTGTGTGTTTCTCGTAGATTTAAATTTAGATTTGACTGTAAAGATTAGATCTTTACATCTAATTGTTGGACTTAGGGTTTACCTCTATGGCATTTCAGATCAAGTCTACGTCTTTTTGAAATTCGAAAGTGATACTTTCGTGGGTTCTTGCGATTGATTTGTTTTTTTTTTTGAACCATTTTTGCAGAGAAGGGAACCTCTCTCCAGTATACCTATTGATAGACGAAGGAAAGTGGAGACGCAAGGTACTGCAAGAAGACAGGCTCCTTCCACAGTGAACAGACAAGATGTTACGGCCAACAGCGATGTGGGAAGCGTAGATGAGTGTAGTAAACTCGAGTTTACTAAAGATGAAGTCTTGGCTTTGCTTAGCGAGAGAGCTAAAGCTGGGAAGTTTGATACTAAGGTTGGTTTGTATAATGTTCATTCTCTGAGATAGTTCTTTTGCCGTTTTTTTCACTGAAAAGAATGTTCCTTTGGGGGGTATCTGCAGGGTAAGATTGAGCAGATGACTGATATTATCAGAAGACTTAAGGTTTGTGTTAAATGGTTCCAACAAGTGGACGAAACCCATGTCCAGGAGAAGGAGAATCTTCGTTCTTCTCTGGAATCTGCGGAGAAAAGATTCAGTGATAAAGGTGAGTTGCTTTTCTGCGTTACCTTTGTCTGTAAATCAATTTTGTGCGCGCTGAGTACTGACGTTGTTCCTAATTACTTGTAGAGTTGGATGCAAAGACCAAAGAAGAAGAGCTACAAGCAACTATAGCAGAGATGAAGGAGAAGATAGCGTCACTACAGGAGAAGTTCTCAAAGGAGGAGCTTAGCAAATTGGTAAGGATTGTTCATTGGAGCAGCTTATCTCCCAAAGAGTCTCTTATCAAATTTGGTTTCTTCTTATTGGTTATGATCACTAGGATGCAATTGAGAACCACAAAAGAGAAAAGGAAAGCAGAGTTGCAGCTGAAAAGCTTGGAGATTCTCTCAGAGGAGAGCTTGACAAAGCGAAAGAAGAGATAATGGCTGGCAAGCATAAGGTACTACAACCGATTTTTTTCCGACATTGTGTTTAATCCTATGTAACTCGTATTAGTTCTTTTCATAATCTTCTAGTTGTTGTGTTAAATGGATTCTTCTGATGTTTAGGAAATGACCCTTAAAGATATCAACACAAGGCTGCAAGAGTACAACACAAGTTTGCAACAATATAACTCCAAACTCCAGACTGATCTTGAAGCAGTTCGAGAGGCACAGACTCGTGCTGAAAAAGAAAAGTCGAGTATACTGGAGAACCTTACAACACTAAGGGGTCACAGTAAATCACTACAAGATCAACTAGCATCGAGCCGAGTAAATATCCTTCATATACTACATACGTGATTCTTCCATGCCTTAAACTGTGCTTAATTGGCTTCTCTTTCCTTGTGTGATAAAGGCTTCACAAGATGAAGCAGTAAAACAAAAGGAGTCATTGCTGATTGAAGTCAAGAACCTTCGGAGTGAGCTCCAACAAGTCCGCGATGATCGTGATCGCCAGGTTGCACAGTCACAGAAGTTGGCTGATGAGATACTCAAGTATAAAGAGAGTGTTGGAAAGTCATCTCATGAACTGGACATTTTGATTGCAAAATCAGGATCGTTGGAGGTTAGTTCAGAAGTAGGAATTTTGCCTCGTTGTCTTAAATTCAGTTGTCTGAATATACCAATCTTATGGTGCAGGAAACATGTTCCTTGCAAAAAGAGCGTATAAAAATGTTGGAGCAGGAATTAACTTTTGCTAAAGAAAAGCTAAAGGTAATGATGGTGTGATCAACTTTGGACGGATGATATGCCAATTGTCAGATACTCCGATTGGTTCTTTACACTGACGTATCTTATATCCTTTCTACAGATGGTAGATGCATCTATGTCTCTTACTATGACAGAATTTGGGGAGCAAAAAGAACGTATGAATGAGCTGCAAGACCGCCTTGCAGATACGGAGCGTCAACTTTTTGAAGGAGAGGTGTTGAGGAAGAAGCTTCACAACACCATTCTTGTGAGTAAATATAATTAAGCAACATGTTAAGTTCCAGCAGCTTTCTCTTTGTACGCTAAACAATGCTTTTATTTCAGGAACTGAAAGGAAACATTCGTGTGTTCTGCCGAGTTCGCCCCTTGCTACCAGATGATGGAGGACGCCAAGAGGCCAGTGTCATTGCTTACCCTACATCATCTGAATCTCTTGGTAGAGGCATTGATGTGGTTCAAAGTGGTAAATTCAGTGACTCACCTATTTTACTTTGCTCAATTAGTATGTTTCGTTGTTCATGCCTTGTGCTCTATTTGGGTTCTCAGGTAACAAGCATCCTTTCACCTTTGACAAGGTCTTTGACCACGGAGCTTCTCAGGAGGAAATATTCTTTGAAATATCCCAACTTGTTCAAAGCGCATTGGATGGCTACAAGGTTTGTAATCTTCTTCATTCAGATGCAACTATTTGAATCATGGTTATTGTGGTGCTTATATAGTTGTAGCTTACGACACTTTGACTGATCTTCTGTCATTTACCTTTCTTAAATCTTTGTGGACATAGGTTTGCATTTTTGCATACGGCCAAACAGGTTCTGGCAAAACCTATACCATGATGGGCAGGCCTGAAACGCCAGAGCAGAAAGGACTGATCCCTCGATCACTTGAACAAATATTCAAAACGAGTCAGTCTCTTAGTGCACAAGGCTGGAAATACAAGATGCAGGTATAGATTTCTCCTAGAATGGTTTAACATTTGTTTAATGCTTTCACTGTTCGCACTATTTCTTATTTAAGTTCATTGTAGGTCTCAATGTTAGAGATCTACAATGAGTCCATCAGGGACTTGCTTACTACAAACCGAACAATTTCGATAGAATCTGCGCGAGGAGACAGTAACACCACTGGAAGACAGTATGCAATCACGCATGATGTTAACGGAAACACTCATGTCAGTGACCTGACTATAATAGATGTATGCAGCATTGGACAAATTTCCTCACTCTTGCAGCAAGCTGCTCAGAGCAGGTTTGCTTCAGTTTTATCATATCCCGTATCCTACATTCAAGTGTCGCATTAGTAGATACAATATGCATACTACTTTCGTTGGTTTAGGTAATTACAGAATGGCATGGCTTCTGAGAACATTGTTACTTTTTGTCTTTTGCAGGTCTGTTGGAAAGACCCATATGAATGAGCAGTCCTCGAGGAGTCATTTCGTGTTTACACTTCGGATTTCTGGTGTGAATGAGGTTAATATTTGTCTTTCTAGTTTGTTTTTTGGGTTGTTGATTTCATTTCTCATTTTGAAACTCTTCTTTAACAACAACGCTTTCTTCTATTTCAGAGCACTGAACAGCAGGTACAAGGTGTTCTTAACCTAATTGATCTTGCTGGAAGTGAGCGACTCTCAAAGAGCGGGGCAACAGGAGAGCGGTTAAAGGAGACACAGGTTTTTTTGCTTCTTCATGATTCCGAGTTCTTCCCATGGAATATTTTCACTAACGCTCTAATCTTTGTTCTTTCCTTCGCCACCAGGCAATAAACAAAAGCTTGTCAGCCTTGAGTGATGTTATATTTGCATTGGCAAAGAAAGAGGACCATGTTCCTTTCAGAAACTCCAAGTTGACATATCTGCTACAGGTTAGATAACATTAGTACTCGTGAATCATTCTGCACATATATTGAGTCTATATGGATCATTCTAATGGAGGAGAATCGTTTTTTTTTTGTTTAACAGCCATGTTTAGGAGGCGACTCAAAGACCTTAATGTTTGTTAACATATCACCGGATCCAACTTCTACTGGAGAGTCCCTTTGTTCTCTTCGTTTTGCTGCTAGAGTCAACGCATGTGAGATTGGGATACCTCGGAGACAAACTTCCTCAAAACTTATCGACAACCGCCTCAGTTACGGTTAATGATGACCGGTGGTTTTGAGTGTCTCTCTATTATGTATAACACAAGCAATTGCTTTAGAGGTTTGTAATTTCTGATTGTGGTTTTTGACTTAGTGTCTTGCTGTATGAAGAGCCCTTTGAGTTCATATGCAGATTTGTTTCGGGGATCCTTTGCTTTCCATTTGATTGTGGAAACTACTACTTGCTATCTTATAAGTGTTGTATTGATCAACCGTTCTTATTCAGAGCTTTATCGGTTATGTGCACAGATGCAGATTGTCTTATAGGAACATAAGTACAACACTTCTTGTTCTGTTTCACTTAGTTTGAACACAACGTTATTGGAACTAACTGTTCCAATCAAGATCTAAGTATATAGAAATGTCAACGAGGATAAACAATAGTGATTGAAGAATCATCAACAGACTTGCTTGTCAAAGATTGATCAGAAGGAGAAGCTCCTGGCTGTTGATCTCTAGAGTCTCTCATGGTTCGGAGAAGAAGTCCAGACCGTTTTGGAATCGGTAGAGTAACAGTGAAGCTGTTCATCATCACAAGAATGTTATCAATTGATGGTCTCTCGGAAGAATCATCTTGAACACATAACAGAGCAATGTGAATGAATCTGATCACTTCATTTGTCTGAAAGCTTCCTCTCATTGCTTCATCTACTAGCTCCAATGGTGAATTCTCTATCCATAGCTTCCACACCTGCAAAGTTTTTTTTTCATTGTTCCTGATAAGTGATAAAACTAGTAAGACACATTCTTTTATTAGTATATATATCAACTCACATATGTGACTAAATCTCCAAGACCATCTTCTTCATAGAAGCTACTGTTTTTCTTGCCGGTTATGATTTCAAGAACCAAGACTCCAAAGCTGTAAACATCTGACTTCACAGAGTACTGTCCGTGGATTGCATACTCTGGAGACATATAACCACTAGAGAAAGAGTGCTTATTAGAAGCAAAAGATTTGGATCACAGAAAAGAAGAAACAACTTACTATGTACCAACAATTCTTTGAGTATTGGCTTGAGTTTGATCAACACCAAAGATCCTTGCCACACCAAAATCTGAGATCTTGGGACTCATGTCTGCATCTAAGAGTATGTTACTCGCTTTAAGATCACGGTGAATGATTGGAAGCCGTGAATCTCGATGTAAATGCAGTAGTCCTCGAGCTATCCCTTCAATGATCTTGTATCTTCTTTGCCAGTCTAAAAGTCTGCTCTTCTCATTATCTACATACAAAGAAAATATCATACAAACCCAAAAGTAGTGATACATTCTAAGTGAAAAGGAATGATAGTTTTGTTAATTACCGAAAAGGAAGTAGTCAAGGCTTTTGTTTGGAACAAACTCATAGACAAGTATCTTCTCTTCTCCATCTAAGCAATATCCCAAGAGCTTAGCAAGATTCCTGTGTTGTAGCTTCGCGACCACATGAACTTCGTTCTTGAATTCTTCTGCTCCTTGTGTGGAGCCACGAGATAGTCTCTTTATGGCTACTGTTTCACCGGTTATAAGCTGTCCCTGAATGGTTTTTACTCTAAACTCTTACACAAAGTATCTTTATGGGTTTGTTGAGTTATGATCACAAAGATTCAGTTACCTTGTACACTTCACCAAACCCGCCATGACCAAGCTTGTTACTGTCTGAAAACTTATCTGTTGCTGCTTCGATTTCGCTGAAATTGAAGTGTAGCGTTTCTGTTGATGTAATACCTTCTTCATCTACATTATAAAAGGAGGAAAATCTCAAGAAACATTCAATAACTAGACTAGGTAATCACAAGACTGGCTCAAACCTCACCTAGATCCTCTGCTTCAGCACTGAGCTTATTCCTTCTTTTTCTTCTTTCCAGTAAGCAACATGCAGCCCCAAGAAGTAACAAGCAGACAGAGACTGGTACAGCCACCGCAGTTACTATCACCTTCGAGCTCTTGCCTTTCCCTAAACACAATATCAAAAACATATGAAACACAACAACCTTCCATGCCATCAAAGCAGCAGGGCAGCTTCGCAACACTTGCTTCAGCTTCATGCAGGGACGGTCCTGAGCATAGCCAAATGAAACGACTCCCGGAAAATAAAAAGTAATTTACATAGAAATAGATTTGTTCAAGAAAAAATTATAAAATCTTTTACTAAAATGTTTATAACCCTGAAAATCTCAGGACCGCCCCTGACTTATTTATAAAACTATGTTTTTATGTTCATACAGTATCAAGATCTGTGTTCTAATGAGTTTCAAGATAATTCACCTGAAGGCTGGGAAGAAAGCTGCGGCGGTGGGGCAGACACACTAGGTGGCGGCGCAGCCGCAGTAATAGCCTCATTGTAAAACGGATAAAGCTCATATCTAAAGCTACAACTCGAAGCGATTACTCTCCCGCCAATTCGTCTATCACAACATAAAGGCAGCCAGTTAATCGTCTGTCTCAAACAGCTTTCACAATCAAGATCCGTCAAGTCCGGCGTGCACTGCACAAGGCTATAAATGGTCTGAAAAACCGTGAAGTTCGCCTTCTCCGTAGCAAACTTTAACGAGCTCGAAGCCGCCTTCACCGAAACATCGATCAACAAAGCAGCCAAAGACTCGTTGAAACGGCTAAGTTGGCTCTCTGTAATGTTTTGCTTGTTGTACAAATAAGCAGCAGGCCTAACCCTCATGTTACCTACGATGCTTTGATTTGAGTATCTTAACATACACTCGTCGTACCAGATCACTGTCTCCTTCTCTCTTGGACACCTGTGGAGCGTTTCGTTGGCCGCGAACGCGACGCAATCGTGGCAAGTTTCGGCTGAGACGTCTCCGCGGCAGAGGAAAACGCCGTAGACTCTGTTGTTGTCTTCGCCAGCGGTTGCGTTATCGAAACGTGAGGTGTAAGCTGCGTTTGGAGAGGAGAGAGATGAGAGAACGGTTCGGAGATTGGTTAAGTAAGTGCTGTTTCTTGTGAATGTTGTTGTGTTTGGACATATGTGGAAGAGATAAGTTGGAACTGTAGCAGAAGAAGCTGTGTTTAAGATTATAAAGATGAACACTGAGATCAGAGAAACAGAGGATTTGAAACAAGAAGACATGCTTATGCTCTGTTTCTTTGAGATTATTGATGGATCATGGGTTTGAGAGTCTTGATATTAATCATGGAAGTTTCTTGGAATTGAGGTTAAAGTCTAATTATATGATTATAAGTTCTTGAGTCTTTGATAGTTAAAGATTGTTTAATCAAAATTTTCTTTTCAAGTTCTATATTCATTGGTAAGACTTGTTCAGAAAATGAAACTAAAATGTTTTGTCAGAGATTTGCAAGACGTGTCATAATCATTGACATAATGATCTTTGGTTAAATAATCATGTCTGGTCAAAGGTTTTTGGAATCTTACATATTATATATTCATTTTCCAACCATATTTTTTAATATATGAATAAATTATCTAAAATAGTTCATCCATGCTATGTGTAGATTATTATAAATTTATTCCTCATTAAAAATTATATATAATTTTTTTGTCGTCCATTGATAAAATACAATGGACTGATACAAGGTTACAAGAAAGACTTACAAATAAAAAAAATACAGTTTAGTAAGTCCATTTAGAATAATCAGTATGAGTGGTTCGTGTACGTTCACATACTTGCATCTAGAGCTTTAGCGAGACATGAGTTATAACATGTGTCTTTTAAAGATGTAAGATGTCTGCTTTGAAGTAGTCGGTGTCGTAGTCGCTGAAGCAGACATTATATTGAGTGGTAAAGATTATGTGAAGTCAAGATGCTGAGCTGGAATCGTCTAAACTTGGAGAACAAGGATGTATCTTCGAAATAAGGAAAATGAATAAATTTGAGAAAGCAAGTTTATGACTTAAGGGAACATGAAGAAGTGCACTCCAAGAAAGGAAAATTGTACTTATTGATATGAAAGATGTCCATATACACGTTGTTTTGGAGACTAGGTTTTTGGAACATGGAGAATATATAAGATAGCTATGGGGTTGTCTGTAAAGATACATAGACACAAAGGCTGATCTTATAGAGAGAGAAACGCTTGGAAGTGTTCTTGGGTCGTACTGAAGCAGTGTTTGAAGTACTTGACGGAAGAGAGACATAAGCGGGTAGCTTAGGAATCCTTCAGTATCGTGTGTTAGGGTGTTAACACTATACGTGTAAAGCTGAATAAACAAGGTCTTGTAAAGATTGTTTAAAGGAGATTCTAATAAAGCATTGGTGTTTGCTTGTGTTGTCTCTTGATTTATCTTTTGCATTACTTAATTGTGGTGTCATCTTTGCACTTACAATTGGTATCAGAGCAGTTCACCTAAGTTACTGGTGTGATCCTGAAAGTGAAGATGGACACGATTGTTTCGATGCAGAAAGTAATCATGTTGAACGCAGACCATCATGGTCATTGGAAGGCTCACATAAAGCAAATGATTTGAGGAATCAATGAAGATGTGTGGACAGCTGTGGAGGTTGGTGTGGAGGAGCCTACCAAATTCACAGGAGATGAGAAGAAGCCCAAGTCAAAAGAGGATTGGTCAGAGGCAGAGCGTAATGCATCAAAATTTAATCAAAGGCGTTGTCGGTGATTTTTGGAGCTGTTGAAGCAGAACTGTTTCAACTGATTCAGGGGAGTACTTCAGCTAAAGAGGTATGGGAGATACTGCTAAACTTGTTTGAAGGAGATTAGAGTGTCAAGAGGACACGCCTGGATCATCTTGGGTCGCATTTTGAGAATCTTAGGTGGTCTGACAATGATTATGTGGCAAGCTTTAGTGCCAAACTCAGTGTTATGGCGCATGAAGCATTCATACTTGGAAAGAAGTACAAGGAGAAGAAGCTTGTAAAGAAGTTGCTACATAGTCTTCCAACTAAGTTTGCAGCTCACAAGACGGTCTTGTAGATGACTACAAACACGGATGAGCTCAAGTTTGACAAACTTTTAGGTATGCTGAAGGCAAGGAGATGGAGACAGACAGTAGCTCAGTCTCTACGCCAGGTGGTGCGACAAAGAGTATATCGCTTATAGCTGACAAGGATGTTGATAGATTTCAAAAGCTTGAAGATGTCGTGGATATGTTGGCTAGGAATTTTGGTGGAAGAAATCAGTATGGTCGCTAAGAAGGTGATTGTGGCAATGACAGAAGAAGAGAAGGTCTCAAGTGATATGAGTGTGAAGGTGTTGGTCATATAAGGGCTGACTGTCCAGTAGCACAACGAAGGAAACTTAAGTGTTCTAAGTGCAGAGGGATTGGACACACACGATGTGAATGTCCAAACTCAAAGAAGAGAAAAGGAGTTCCATCGCAGTCGCCTGATGATTCAGAGTCTGAAAAAAATGGAAAGATGATGAAGAATCTTGTTGCATTTGGTGCACGTAAGGAGGAATTCAGTGAGTCCTCAGATTCAAATGTTGATACAAATGATGGGGAGTATCATGTGCTGCTTTACAAGTGGTTGAAGCTCAAGGATCAGTATCTGAAACTGGAGGATGTGTCTCAGATGCAAAGTGAAATGGTTGAAGAACTTTTAAAAGGAAAGAATGAGTCTCTTGAAGAGGAGGTGAGCAAGCTGTGAACAAGATAGAGTAAGGATGTTGGAACGTGATTTGGCTGAGAATCACAAGCGGGTCAAGATGCTCAATAGTGGAACCAATAAGTTGGATAAGATACTCTTGATGGGACAACCATCTAAAGCGAATTGGGGTATGGGATATCAAGGAGCTGAGAGTACTAAAGAGGTACAAAAAGGGGTTGTCACACTTCGTGCGAGGAAACACATCAAAAGGTGGAGCCAAAGAAGGTTGTAAGGAAGTATGTCGGGGTGTACGACAAGGAGTACGACATGAAGTTCTACAGCGTGTAGTTGTGAGTTACAAGCCTAAGGTAGTACATCAATGCAATAACATGAAGATCATGCGTGAGGTCCTGAAGCATGGTTGTGCATCAAGTACAAGGAAGGAGACTGGTCGGTGCCTCAACAACTGTGGCAGGCCAAACAAGAAGCAACATCGGATCTGTTGTTAGTCTTGTGGGGAAGGTTGGACACACGAATGTGGATTGTTTTGCTCGTGAGAAGAGCAGAAACATGGTCAAGAATGTGAACAAGACGTTTAGTGAACCCAAAAGGGTTGAAAAGGTGGTGTTAGCCAAGTGTGGCTTACTTCATGAGATCAAGGATGAGACATCAGAAGAAGGATGCAGCTCTGTTTGGAGTGATCTTGAGGTTGATAAAGAAACATCAAGTCTAGAGCCAGGAAAAAAGGTGTTTGTGGTTCAAAGGGGAAAGAGATCGAAGTGCGCCAGGAAGTGATGCGAGGTGATCATCAGGAGGGTGATAATGAAATCACTCCAAGACAATAACAACGAGTGCACTCAGTGTGGATGAGGAGGGGCTCATGGTTAAGAAGACGGCACATGAAGGAAGCCAGGTCCTTAACAGAAGTGGGTCAAAAGGTGCGTCAAATCGTGATGCAGTACTTGTAATCTAATCCGCTGCAGCAAGAGTTGTATCATGATTACACATAAAAAGCAGATGTGTGTGTCTGTAAGGCTTGACATCTAATCATCTATGTTTTAGCTTAATATGCAATCAAGAATGGGGAGAAGTGGTGACGTTCTGGCCCAAGGAGTGCATATCTTGCGGGGGAGAAGAGCATGGTGATGGACGTCCTGATGCAGAGAATGCATAACTCATGGGGGACAAAAGCATGGTGTGGTGCATATCTCGTGGGGGAGAAAACCACATTTAGCGTGGAAGTTTCCAGGAGAAGAACATGGTTATTGAACCAGAAAAAGGTTGTGTCTGATTGGCACACAAAGCTAAAAGGGGGAGATTGAAGATGTAAGATGTTTGTCCTGAAGTTGTCAGTGACGTAGTTGCTGAACCAAACGTCATGTTGAGTGGTGAAGACCATGTGAAGTCAAGATGTTGAGCTGGATTTGTGTAGACTTGGAGAGCATGGATTTATCTTGGAGATAAGAAAATAGGTTGAGGAATAAGTGTATTCCAAGAAAAGTAAAGTTGTACTTATTGATATGGAAGATGTACATATACATGTTGCCTTGGATACTAGGGTTTTGAGAACGTGAAGAATATATAAGATAGCTATGGGGTCGTCTGTAGAGAGACAGAGACACAGAGGCTGATCTTATATAGAGAGAAACTCTTGGAAATTTTCTTGGGTCGTACTGAAGAAATGGCTGAATTACTTGACGGAAGAGAGACATAAGCGGGTAGCTTATGAATCCTCCAGTATCGTGTGTTAGAGTGTTAACACTACGTGTAAAGCTGAATAACAAGGTCTTGTAAAGATTGTTTAAAGGAGACTCTAATAAAGCATCAGTGTTTGCTTGTGTATTTTGTCTCTTGATTTATCTTCTGCATTACTTAATTGTGGTGTCATCTTTGCACTTACATCTTTTATGTATGAAGCGTCAGACTCAACCGCAGTGAAGCTTCTGCTGCTAGAGATTTCTCTGAGATCGCTTTTCTATTTATGTATTCTCTTCACCGTTGAAACAAGTTTCACCTTTCTTTTCGAAGCTTTGTGGCTTAATCTTTGATACCAACTCAAACATCTTTTCTTGTATTGATTTTCTTTCTATTGTATGTTCTTCCCTTAGCGATGAGGAGCATGTCTTTGTCTTTGGTAAACTACGACAAGGAAAACTTGATCCCACCTCGCTTAGAATTGACGGATGGAGCTAACACAACATTACCCCCATGATATAGACATATAAGAAAAGGATCACAATATAATTAGATATTCTAAATACCCTATCTCTCGAGGTTGTATATATATTGTTGTACATTACCTTTTTAATGAATCAAGTCCTTTAATCTATATGATATCAGAACAACCGTAACACAACATCGAAAAATTTATGCCTCCTTCAATCTCAAACGAAAATGGCTTCTTCAAACACTTCCCCTATTTCAACAAACGAAGCAATAGTTATCAACAACAAGACCCTTCTCAGAGTGAACATGACGAACGTGGCTAAACTCACAAGTACCAAACATCTCATGTGGAGCAGACAAGTACATGCTATATTTGATGCGTACGATCTCGCAAGCTACTTTGACAGATCTTTACATGTTCATACTCAAACAATCACCACCGACGGTGTCTCTGTAGTCAATCTTGACTACACTCATTGGATGAAACAAGACAAACATGTCTTTAGTGCCCTTTTGGGCGCAATAACAACAACTATCCAACCCCTCTTATCTCGTGCAACAACGACTTACTAGGTCTGGGAGACACTTGAAGAAACTTACGCCAAACCTACAAGAGGCAATATCAAGCAATTGCAACAACAAATCAAGGAATAAAAGAAAGCCAACAAGACAGTGGATGAGTATATGCAGGGATTCATTACCCATTTCTATCAACTTGCCATTCTCGGCAAAGGTTATGATCTTGAAGACCAAGTCGAGTTTGTTATTGATGGATTGCTTGAAGAGTATAAGAACGTAGCTGATCATATTGAAAGCAAGGACACCACTCCATCGCTCAATGAGATCCATGAGCGTTTAATCAACCATGAGGCTAAACTCCAAGCATCTGGTTCCAAGCAAACACTCCTTCATGCCTCTGCAAATGTTGTTTCACATCGAAACAACAATCAAATCAGCAACCATTACTGTGGATCATACAACAACAAACACTACAACAACCGAAACACCAACAACAGGAATAACAATTGGAAGGTTCAATCCAACCAAAGATCAGAGTCATAACAGTCATGCCCATATCTTGGAAGATGCCAGCTATGTGGAGTACAAGGACTTAGTGCATGTCGCTGCAATAAAAACCACTCTTTGCGCAACATCAACAACATCATGAATGAAACCACTCCATTTTCACCATGGCAACCTAGAGTCAATGTCGCTATGGCACCTCAATACACAGCTAATAACTGGCTGTTGTATAGTGGAGAAACTCATCACATTATGAGTGATCTTGCTAATCTTTCACTTCATCAACCTTATGGAGGAAACTATGAAGTTCTAATTGAAGATGGCGCCGGTCTCGCTATCTCGCACACTAGTTCTACCTTAAAACCCTCTCCTACTCGTCCTTTATTCTTAACTAATATACTATGTGTCCCCAATATCCATAAGAACCTCATTTCAGTCTATCTTTTGTGTAACTCTAACCAAGTGTCTGTTGATTTTTACTCATTTTCAAATGAAAGATCTCAGTACGGGGGTCCCATTACTCCAAAGTCGGACAAAGGCGATCTCTATGTGTGGCTGCTGACACCATTCAGTATCCAATCTCTATGTGTACATTATCATTCTAATGGATTAAGTTCTTTAACATATACATAACACGTAAAAGATTCTTCAATAGAACGAAACTAGGTTGGGAATACAGAGTGAAATATACAAAGAACTGCCATGAACTCCAATCAGAATGGAATTAGAACTTTATTGACATTCAATCCAAAACAAAAAAATAAAAAGTCATAAAAAGAACCTCTAATTAAAGACTAAAGACACATCAAAATTGCTTATGCAAAAAAAATCCAACAAACGAAAAGACATATTCGATTTTTTTGACGACATATTCGATTTTTTTGACGACATATTCGATTATTAGATCAAAGTATTTACTTCAAAAACAAAAGAAATAAAATCAGTTTCCTTTTAAAGAAAATAAAGTAAAAGAGAAAAATAGTTTTCTCTTCTCTTGAAAAGAGGGAAACCAATAATCTATATACAATTAAGATATTAATATATTGGTTACTGACTTATTTTAGTAATATATATATGTGTATATATATATATATACAGCAAAAATTGTGGTGGCTATATTGTTAAAATGCTAAAAATAGTCCACAATTTATCATTTTAGAATATTTGATACATTTTATATTTTTCATTCATATAATATATATAGTATAAGCTCATTTTTGCGGTAGGTTTAGAGACAATTTTTTTTTAATAATTTAAAACGAAAATGAACTAAATGACAAAATATGTGATTTTAGTAAGAGGAATACCTTAAGATAGCATAAAAAATTTGTGTCACCAAATTAGCTTTTAAAAATAAAAATAATCAAAATAGATTTTATTAAATAGTGTAAATATATATTTATATCTTTTAATTTAACTAATCTAATCTAGAGTTGAGAATTATGGGATTAATTTTTAGAGGTAAAGTTTAAAATTAAAGTTATTAAATTTTCAAAATAAATAAAAAAGCTTGAAAATTTGGCCGTTTTGGGGTTAAATGATCCAATCAAAAGTTTGTTTGAATAGACTGCACATAAAAAAGTTTGAGAGGTTGTGTATGGCACAGGTGATATGTTTCTGCATTGTTCTTCGTTTCTACTTATCATAAAAACCAATCAAATCTTCCGGCTTCACCCTATCGAGTATAATCTTGAGGTTGACTTTGAAGTTCCTATAGTTTTAGTTTTCTTGCAATAGACCCCATAACTTTTAGACATCTTCCACAATTTTGCCCTCGCCAATTATCTGAACCAAGATCTTCCGAACAAGCTTTTTTTTTTTCTTCTGGTCGTGTTGAGAGTATGGCGACAAACTTGGGGAGACTTTTCTCAGCTTCCACTCATGGCGTCCTCTTGAAGAACCAACTTGGCTCTTTCTTCAGTTGCCGAAGTTTATGCGTTTGCTTAGACCAAACAACTGTTACTGCTTCTCCATGTCACGGGTTAGTCTCATTGCGAACTTATCCCTTTCATAACGCGAGTTTTGTCTGATTCAAGTTTGTCGTGCACGCCAGGTGTTTGTTGAAATTCCTTTTTAAGAATATGTGGTGAAATTTTCTTCTGTGGCATCACTTTATCATAATAAACATCAGTATTGTGTATAAATTAGGTCTAAATGCATGTTTATTAAGAATTTTGATTATGACATTTAGACTGTTAATCATGTTTTATGTTCAAAGATGGTGAATGTTTGTTTGTGTTCTATATAGTTAGCTGTTGATGATACTTCTTGTGGTAGGTCTCAAATGTGTGTGTATTAAGTTTCAGAAAAGATAATGTGTTATGATGCTTGATGAACAGATTTTTGAAGAAAAGTCTTGAATATTAAGAGCTTTGATTATGGCATTTAGATTGTTAATCATGTTTTATGTTCAAAGATGGTGAAGTTTTGTTTGTACTCTATGTAGTTAGCTGTTGATGTGGTAGGTGTCAAATGTGTGTTTATTAAGTTTCAGAAAAGATGATGTGTTATGATGCTTGAGGAGGGTGTTCATGATAATTTACAGCATGATCATGAGCAGAGAAGTTAGTTAAAGAGCTAAGATGAACAGATTTTTGAAGAAAAGTAATGCATGATTTTGAAGAACTTACAATATTAAGAGTCTTGAATCATGGCATTTAGATTGTGAATCATGTTTATATGTCTAAAGATGGTGAAATTTTGTTTTGTATTCTATGTAATTAGTTGATGATGATACTTATTTTCTTGTGTTTTTTTTTTGTGATTGTAAAAGATTAGAGACAAGTCTTGGAGGTAATGCTGACAAAGGGTTTCTAAGATGGCGAAACGGAGGAGGAACATACCATAGCTCGGCTGTAATTGATTCCTCGGCTCTGGTTGAGTTTGGAGCAGTAGTTCACGAAAAAGCTGTATTGGGTGCAGAGGTTCATATAGGATCTAACACTGTGGTTGGACCATCAGTCAATATTGGTCCTTCTACAAAGATAGGGTAAACACTTTGCTGGCTTTACACATCTTGTACATGTTATATGAAAAATGTTTTAAGAATCTTACTTGCTGGATTTTATCTACAGGTATAATGTTTCAGTCAACAATTGTAGTATTGGCGAGTTATGTGTCATCCATAATGGAGTCTGCATTGGCCAAGATGGTATGGACCAGCTCATTTAACTTCTAAGATTTGGAAATATTCCAATAGGGATTGATTGTGATTGGTCTTTGACTGTTCAGGATTTGGGTTTTACGTGGATGAGCACGGAAACATGGTGAAGAAGCCTCAAGTAAGCACACCTAGATTGCTTTCTTGAATCTGAATGAACTATTTGTAGCACTTTTTAATCCTTTGTTTGACTGTTTGTTTCTTTCTCTCCTTAGGCCTTAAATGTGAAGATAGGGAATCGTGTGGAAATTGGAGCAAACACATGCATTGATCGGGGAAGGTAAGAGAACATTTCATTTGAAAATTGCTTATAACAATGTTCACTAGCTCCATAAGGACCATAACCTTTTTGACAATGTATGCAGCTGGAGAGATACCGTGATTAGGGATGATACTAAGATAGACAACTTAGTTCAGGTGTGTCTTAGATTATGTCTTGTAACAAGCCATAGATCACAATGTACAATGAGAATCAAGATTCTTTTTTTCTTCCTCTTCTTGTGATACAGATAGCTCACAATGTGATTATTGGCAAGTCTTGCATGCTCTGTGGCCAAGTAGGCATAGCTGGATCAGCAGAGTAAATGCTTTCTAGCCCTTGAAATTAGAAAGCTTTATTTAAATCCTTTGGATAAAAGTTATAAACTGTCTGTTCGGAAATGTTTTTTGTAGGATTGGTGATTATGTAGTTTTAGGAGGACGTGTTGCTGTTCGAGACCATGTCTCAATTGTATCCAAGGTTAACACTTGTAGTCTTCTCCTCAAGTTGAATAAACATGTCACGCTTCATCTATATCTAATTTGGGTTTTTGGTTAATAGGTTCGACTAGCTGCAAATAGTTGTGTCACCAAAAACATTACAGAACCAGGAGATTTTGGTGGCTTTCCTGCTGTAAGTCTCCTCTTGTGACTCTCAACTTCTTAAAAATTTAAGCATTCATCGATCCAAAGTTGGTATTAGTCGAAACAAAGAACATGAATCAATCTCTATCCGACTAAAACAGAGCCAGACTCTGCTTTTGCTTCTAAAAACATTGTTTCTTCTTACAAAAACTGTTTTAATTGCAGGTACCAATTCATCTGTGGAGAAGACAGATTGCTGAAGCTCAGCTTTCAAGTAAGAGGAAACCATAACTTTATTCTGTTCACCAAACTCTGAATTGCTTTGAGTTTTTATAACCAAACATTACTTATGTTTTCATACATCTGATGAGAAAAAAAACAAACTCTCAAATCCAAAATACAAAGTCCAAAGAAAGCAAAATATCAATCAAAGGAAAAGTAAAATACAAAAGATACAACAACAAATCAAATAATCAATCAATTTATGTGAAGTAGACAGGACAACGTTTATGGTTTAACTTTGGCAAGATCAAACCGTCCGGTCCGACCACTATATTGCAGTTAGCATGCATCGTATGGTGCCTACTAATCCACCTAGACAGCTTAAACCGAATAACTGAAACTATATCAAGCCTAAACGCCACTGCCCCTTGAGCTCGATCATTACTAAACTCAGTCCAACGGTTACTATTAACCGTTAAAGAAGCTCCTGTAAGAGTCCCTCTCACTATCGTTGTATTAGTCGGCTGCTGAAAAAACGGGTCTAGCAATGGGCTTGACCCGACCCGTTGATCTTTGTAGTAGATGAACCCGTCCATGGAGTCAAAGAAAACACCCATGTGTTGGTTCGGGTTATATATGGCTACGTTGAAAGCAACTCTTGCGTTCTCGAATCCTGTAGGCTGGTCTAGACCCTGGACCACGAAGTCTTGGATATGGAACCGTGGTCGGTGAGGGCGTAAGCTGAGCCAAAGGATGAAACCAATGATGCCAATAAAGAAAAGAACCAAGAGGAACATTGCGCAGATGAACTTGGATATTCGGGTTGAGAGGCTTTCTTTGACCCGGTGAGCATAGTAGCTAGCTGAATGGTGACGCTTCATGGGTTGTGTTTGAGCCCGGGGAGTTTGAGACCCGGGACTCGACCGGATCGGGATAGCAGCCTGGTCCGGTGTCATTTCAAGATTTGAGTATACTAGGATATTTTTTTTTTGTATAGGAGTTTTTGAGGAGGAAAGTTTGGAGTGTGTGGTGGTTATATATGAAGAAAAGAAAAGTAGAATAGTTCTTGAAGTGTTTTGAGAAGAAAAGAATCAAGTTACGTAAAGTGAACACAATGCATGTACACTTTTTCCCACTTTTTTTTTTGTTAGTTACATAGTTTTTGCTTTTTATATAGTTTTGGAAGAGAATCGTATAAAGCCTCAGAAATACAACTTGTTATATTTTACTCATATATACATATTAGTTCATGGTCCCATATGTTAATTTTTCGCTAAAATTAAACACTGGAGAATCAAAATTAATGAACCAAAATTTTTGTGCTAAGTTTAAAAAAAAAAAAAAAAAAAAAATTTGTGCTGTACTCTTAATTCAAAAAAGAAAAATAAAGTATTCAAAAAACACAAATAACAATGTATTCAAAATAAGTGTTCCTTTGACACTTTTCACGGAGATTAAGAAAATTGTATAATACACTAATATATTCTTATTTAATGTATGATTAATTAAAAGATAATAATTTAAATAAAAATCTATTGGTTATTTAAAAGGGTAAAAAATGGATTTAATGTACAAAGTTGTATTGAAATTGTAGAATGACACTTATTTTAAAACAAAATAAAAAGTTTAAAATGACACTTATTATGAAACAGAGGGAGTAAGTAGTACTTATATACAAGTATGTCTAGCATATTCTATTAAAATATTTAGTGGTCATCCATATATAAGTATTCATAGAGTGTTTTACACTCAGAGTCACATTATGAGTATTTATTACATCATACGGCACTTTGTGCTCCTCAGACATTTTTTAACTTATTCCATTCATTTCTAATTAAATCATAACAAGAATAAAATTTGTAGGACCCACTATTCTTCTACCTTCTTATCTTTCTTATATCATGTTCTGTTTTTTCTTTTCTTTCTTGACGATTGATTTTTTTTTGTAGAAATGAATTCTTTAAAAATCAAGTTAAAGTGCAAGATTCTTAAAACGAATTAACATCACGTGGCGAATTCTAGATCTGTGACATATTTTTTTGCCTCATCCATGGTGAAAATTTTCACTGTTGAGTTCCGTCGAAATCCTACGAGGAACACCTACGGCGAGCACCATGTTGCAGCTTCATTCTTTGTCAAAGAATTAGCTTCGCATCACTCTGTCGCATTCAAATCCACCGTTGTGGCCGTCTTGAGTTGTGGGGCTCGTCGTCTCTGCCGGAAAATGAAAGTTCCCGAACAACAATGTTCAATTTCACCTTTTTGCTAGTTTGGTCCTTAACTATTTTTATTTTTGACTTCAAACTTTTAGATTTGCAAAATTGACCTTTTTATTTGGCTACAAACTTTCTAACATTCATTTTCACCCTTATATATGTAAATGAACACACTAATGAAAAATATACACTTAATATGCAAGCTAAATGATCTAAATGAATATGAGATATCCAAATAAATTAAAATGAAATTTCAAAACTCATCAAAATTATTAGATATCAAGGAGAAGATGAACAATGAGTAAAGTAAATTTTGCTTTATAGGAGGTGCTTGTCTTCCCATGGGTATGAAACATCTCTTGTGTACATTGTTTAGTTATAGCTATATGTAATTGTAGTACATGACACTATGTACACAAAATATCACTATCCACATGTACAACGATTCACATGTACATCAATTAACTTGTGCAATAATTTCCATGTAAATATATTTAGTAAAAGATAATCTTTGAGCATAAGTTTGATGGTAGATCTAGAGAGAACGAGTTAACAAAGAAAACATAGATTAATAATCGATTAATTGAACTACATCTTTCAAAAAATCTAATAAATGTATATTTTTAGAGTCTTGTAGTCTTACAATAATTCAGTGTGATTGTTCTGTCCACAGACATTTACAAATATATAAGTACATTTGTAAGTCTTTACATATGTATATCTAATAGTATCAGAATGTACACACAAATCTCAATATCCACATGTACAAAGGTTCATATGTACATTGTTAACAAACATCCGCATGTAAAATTAGTGTACAAACATCCATGTGTACACCATTCAATAAAACATAATCTTTGACCATTGGTAGATCGACTTAAGAATTGTACAAATGTGGGTGGAATGGCACTAGTTGGGTTGAAAGAATAGTAGTTGTAAGTCATATGTTTTGCCTTTGAAGAGAGGAGGTATGCTAGAGTCTCTGTCACTTATATCAACAAAGTTCCTTAGGTCAAATGATGGTAGGGAGAGAGACGATGAGGGTTATATATTTTTGTACATTGAATCATCTGTACACGTGGATGTTAAAGCTGTCTACAAAGGGAATGTACACTAATATACCACATTTTCTCAGTGTTCATATACACATATTCCATTCTGTTCAGAATTGATCCGATTTATTTACACAAGGAAATACATCATAAGCCTTATGTAATCGTTAAGTAAATATTTAATGGATAAGACAATCAATTACAACCAACACAAGTGAAAATGAAAGTATGTTATTCATATCTCATAATTTTAATTATTTTTAGCATTCAATTTTAGTTCCTTTTAAGTAGTTTATGATGTATTAAGGTGTCTTAGTTCATATATGTGTTAAATTGCATTACCAAAGATTGAAATGCATAATTGGTAAGTTTAAGATGAAATCAAAGATGAATTTGTTTATTTTGGTAATTTTGGGGTAAAATGAAAGTAATCAAAAGACGACTGACCATTCATGCAATTATGAAGAATGGCTGGAATGAACAAACAAAAAATTAGGGGTTAAATTAAGGAGACTTATGCAAAATTTAAAAAATTGGAGTTAAAAAAAATTAAGATAATTACACTCAAAGGCAGTTTCAAGTTTCTTATAACACTATGGGCCACTTTCCACTACTGCAACACTTTTTTCTAACTTTATCAAACTTTGTTACGTTTATTAGTTGAAAGTAAAACAAGTTGTAACTAGTAGGTCCCATTTTTCTCTCTCTTTGTCTTCTTCTTCCTCAAAACTAAATATTTTTTTACAAATCAAAAGGACATTGAGATTTACAGAACGAGTTTATTCCGATGAAAGAACTTATCTCCAATAATGAAAGATTAGTAACACTTCCTTTAAATTCAGACAAGAATTTCTTCTATAACAAACAATTGTTCATAAAAAAAATCAAGACCATTTTTGGAGCGGTGAAAAATCTTATGGTTTCTTCTCCAATGAACAATCGTCGTTCTTGTCCAACGATAACTTTGTTGTCGGCGACCTCAAACCCTAAGCACCATTCTCTACCACTATTCACGTCAAGGTCAAATCGTTTCTTTCTTACTGTGATCGTCATGCTCGAGACTAGAGTT
Organism: Moricandia arvensis; assembly: GCA_905132765.1. Taxonomy (NCBI): domain Eukaryota; kingdom Viridiplantae; phylum Streptophyta; class Magnoliopsida; order Brassicales; family Brassicaceae; genus Moricandia; species Moricandia arvensis. The sequence goes on from CAJHQP010003329.1 coordinate 21,508, forward strand.
GTGAACGTTGGAATCATCGTCGCTTTGGCCGTAGATCGAAGAAAAAAGCTTCACCAGAGCAACAATGGTGAACTTTTGATTATTTTCATATCTGGTCCTCCAACTCTTGTTTATTCTCTAATTTATCTCAGAATTTTATTATTTTTACGAATTTCCCCCAAAACTTTTAACTGTGCAATCAAGACCAAGTTTAATGTATATGTAATTATGTATACGAGGATGTATAAGTAAAATGGTACTGCTCTAAGTTGGAAGACTTACATGTTTAATGTATATGTATATGATGATAGTGAAATTATATGATGTTTATGTATTATTTTACAAGTTAATTTGTGTACATCTGAATTATTTAAGATGTGGATAATAAAAAAAATTATGTACGTAGTATAGTGTACACATCAAATGGCTTCAAAAGTTAGAGTTTCTTTTCTTATGTGCATTTGTAAAATCTTAGTAATATGTTTGTGATATTTTATAGGTGACTACTTAATCACTTGTCTGAAAATATACAAGCTACATCGAATCAACAGTTGATACTCATATATCCATCGAAATTTAAATAAAACTCATATTGGCTCATATTGTATATATTCCTTACTCCGAACATCAAAAGATTATATATTTTCTATAAATTAGAAAAATAAAACCAAAAATTTGATGGAAACTAGTTTGTTTTTAAAAAGTAAGATGTCAATCAGTGTACATGTGGACAATTTGGTTGGTGTACATGTGAGCTTTTGTAAAACAGTGTACATGTGGACAATGAAATATATGTGTACATATTGATGATTTGATTGTACAAATATTTAAACTCGCAAATGTATGTAAAACAATTATTTGATTTACATGTGATTCATTGTACAAGTGAATTGGTGTATGTGAATCATTTGTACATGTCAAGAGATTATCTTTAAAAAAATTAGATTGAGCCACAAATTCAATTTACAATTATTGATTCACTGTTAAATGGTGTACATGTGAATTGTTGCAGAAGTTAAATGGTGTACATGTATATCGTTAAAACAAAAGTTTCGTAAAATTTTGTTTATATATTATATACGTCACCTTTAAATGTTTTAATAGATTACTAATCATGTATGCATGATGCTTTTTGTATATAGAATGAAAAAGTTTTGTTTTTTTTAATTTTTGCCATCTAAGTTAAACCTTCCAAACTTAGCTTTCACTGCATAATCATGTAGGCATGTAAATTTTTTTTCACATACCTCGTCACATTGTAGGCATGTAAATTTTTTTTCACATACCTCGTCACATTGAGTCGCTTCAATATGAGAACATGTTTCAATGTAAAAAAGATTGTTATTTTGTGTGCATTGTACACCTTGTGACGTGTACGCATGTACATCAAAAATGAATCACTATATGAGAAGAAATTGTACATATATAGCTGGACTGGCGATTGTTTACTAAAAGAATACTAAAATACATGACAAAATAGATCAAATCAAACTGAATATGGTGTACATGACAATAAGTGTACACACAATTTTGTGTGTTATTCATATCTAATAATTTTTAGCTGTTGATTTTAGTTCATTTAATTATTTTACAATGCATTTAATAATATACATATATGTGTTCAAATGCATTACAAAAAATTGTAATACATAGTTCGTAAATTTTAGACTATCTCAAAGAGACAATTGTTACTTTTTGTAAGTTTGGAGGTAAAACTGAAAACAATCAAAAGACTAAAGATCATTCATGCAATTATGAAGATGTACTAAAATTAACAATCAAGAAATTTTTGGGTTAATTTGAGCTGATATAAGCACAGTTAAAAAGTTATAGGTTAAAAACATATTTATAAATAACATTAAGGGCCAAATGTGAAAAAAACCCAAAATTGGCCATTGATGTCCTCGAGCTTCTTGTGACGGTGTTGTGACGGTGAGAGTCGAGTTCACAATTCCTGGAAAGTTGTTGAATCACTATGCATGAGATGACGAGATGTAACAACGCGTTAGAAGAGATGAACAACATATAAGAGTACAACAGATGTGTCGATGAAAAAAGAAAATCAGCCACCGGTTCGTCGTTGCCTCCGATGTATCTTTGTTTCTTCACATATCTGGGAGGCAAAAACAGAGAAAGTAAATAATCTGTATTAATTTTTGGATTTGTAGATCTGCAATAAAAAAAATAAGTCAGCAATACGAAAAATAAAAGGAAAGAAAAAATTATGATAGTAATGAAATGATTTGTAAAAAAAATGTGATTTGCAAGAAAGATGAAGAAGAAGACGTCGAACATATTTCTCAAAAAAAAACGTGATGCAAGATAAAGAGATGAGAAATAGTTAATGCAAGTTGCTCACTATGTGGGACCATCTTGGCCACATAAATTAGTTTAGTTAACAAATATTTGGTTTTAGTTATAAAAAAGTACCTCAGTAGCTGAAACTGTCTTATCTTGTAATAAAAACATAAAAAGTGCCTATGAATGTAAATGACTCAAAAAAATTATACAAAACATAAATGATCAAATGTGCAAAAATCAAAAATGGACATTAATGCTCTCGAGCTTCCCAAAGCTAACCGCTACTCTCGTGCTTCTTACAACAGTGATAGGTAAGGTCACGGAATTCGGGAAAGATGAGACGGAATGATGTGTAGTTGTTTCCGATGATCTAAAGATGAAGTTCCAATTTTGTCAATGTCTCTGTCGTTGACATCGTAACCATCATCGACCATGCATCTTCACGTATCTTGAAAGATAAATTGAAAGAAGAAACAAAATTTAAAGATAATTTCTCTAGAGAAAAATTCTAAAGAATCAAATTTTATTTCACAAAAATATAGAAAACTTATGAGAAAGAAACGTAGAAGAAAGATAGGACCCACTTTAACTAGGTAGTGGTAGTGGATATTGATTAATGTAGTGATAGTGGATATGTGCTGTCAGATTTATTTAGTTAGTTTACAAGTGAAAAGTGAATTTAGTTAAAGAAAAGTGTGTGAGGAGTGATAAGTGACCTAGAATGTAATAATAAACTCAAAAAGTGACCTTTAGTGTAAATCTTTCTTATTCATAACACTCTTTCTTAAATGTCCTATTATATAAAAATATTTAAAAATTTAGCAAAAAAACAAACAAAGTATTCAAAATGGGAAAATCTGTTGGGATTTGTTGCTTGCTCTGTCTATGTCTATAAAGCTAAGGCCACCTCCATCAATGGTCTTTAAGAGGGGTCCTTAACAAAAAGTGGTGGTGGGCCCCACCACTTTTGTTAAGGACCGGTTCTAAAAACCCCTATTTAAGGATCGATCCTTGCACTATTTTGTGGACCCCACTAACACGTAAGAACCCACGATTGGTTGGTTTTTAATTTTTTTGTTTTTTTTTTTAAAATCGAGAAAAAAAAAGTTAAGGACCCCATAGAAATAAAAAAAAAGATAATTGGCTAAAGTGCCCTATTTGGCACCTATAATTAGAGACTTGCCCATGATGTGACAATCACTTTCCTTTGGACCATTTTGCCCTTCTCCACACTCTCTCTCATCTCTTTGACGTCTCCCTTTTTTTTCTCTTTAATCCCTAATTATTTTACAAATCTCTATCATTCTATATACAATTAAATTTTAAACTTCATTATTTTTTCATAAGTGGCTTTGAATCCTCAAATTTTTCACCTTTTTTTTTCTCTCCAATCCCTAATTATTTTACAAATTTCTATCATTCTATATACAATTAAATTTTAAATTTCATTATTTTTTCATAAATGGATTTGAATCATCAATTTTTTTATGATATCAATTTTCTGGGTTTTAGATTCAACGTCGTGTTAGCGGTTAACAAATATTGTAGACGTTAACAGAAGTGTTAGTTGTTAACAATTATTTTTACGCTTCGCGTTAATAAATGTGTTCGCTGTTAACAAATATTGTAGACGTTAACAGAAGTGTTAACTGTTAACAATTATTTTTACGCTTCGCGGAAATAAATGTGTTGGCTGTTAACAAATATTATAGACGTTAACAGAAGTGTTATATGTTAACAAATGTTTTTACGCTTCGTGTTAATGAGAGGAAAGAGAAAGGGCATTCTCGGCATTTTCTTGCCAAATGGTTGTGTCAGTGTCCTTCATATCCAATCAATGGTATTTTGCTAATTTGAGCTTCAAATATGGGTAGTTCACTAAATCACTCTAAAAAGAATGAAGACTACCATCATTACCTTATGTTACAAATTATTTTTGACAACCGAAGTGTCCCGTAGGGTGAGGGCCAACTAATTAATCCTCTTAGGACATGTCCTATTAGGTAAATCTGATTATTCGCAGTTAGAATTAAATATCTATGTTGCACGTCCACACAGATAGACATATCTGAAATAATAGATTTTAAACTTAAGATATTTAGCACATTTCCAAATTCGCCCTACCACTCTACCACGCATGTGTGGTTATTACGTTAAAATCATAATGTTATGATTTTTTCTGTAGCGAAACCACAACAAACATAAAGAGGTGTAATTAGGGGGTTCTTAATTTGTGTTGAATCAGAGTAAAGATGAATCAAATACCATTATTACTCAAGATTTCGTCCAACACATAATTAATTTGATACTATTATTTTTGATCAATTCAACAAATAATAATATACTTCAAAATGAATTTGTAATTTTTTGTGTGAATTAAGTGCACCACAAGATATTAATACAATTTTGGTACAAAATAATAAAGTTGTTGATATTATGTTGAATTAAAAAATATCTATTCAAAACCTAAATAAAATAATAATAAAGTAATAGTTATTTACATTTAGATAAATTTTCTTATTTTACTAGTTTTTAGCTAAGTAGAGCATTTCCATTAAGGAGTTCTAAACATTGAGTTCTTAATACATGTATAAGTGTAAGTATGTAAAAATAATTATATTTAACTGTAATGATGAAAACCCCATGCTAAAATATATCATATGAGATACTCATGAGAAATCCTCTTCACAAATGTCTATTAGTTTATAGAGTTTATAGTGTAGATATTAGTTCATAGTCATATATATGTTAGTTAAAAACAATTTTATTGAAAATTAACTTTACTCAAATTATTGGAGCCAGGAAATCTCTCTTTTGACATATTGGAGATAATCTTATGAGGAATCTACATCATTATATATATATGTAGAACAATTCCTCATGTTCTCATATGTTTTAAAAAGTAAAGCCGTTTGTTGTATTTCCAAATAATACGATGAGTTAAAGTTATTGACAAATGATGATTACTTTTCTAGTAGAATTAAATCTTTTTAGTAAAAAATGAATTCGAGTAATGTTGTTGTCAAGAAAAAATGAAGTAAAAGACAATGAAAATAAAATGAAGGATACTAGCATTTTCGATATTAATAAAAAGAAAAGAAAAAAGCGAAAATAACAAATGAAAAATCAAGAATCCATGAAAATAGGTAAGTAGTTAACACACAATGAGGAAACTATCGTTACAAAACATTCCGAAGTTGACGTTACTTTCCTCTTCAATATAACATCAGTTTCCATTGATCTCGAAACACCAGTTGATATCACAATATGGATGTGTTCTTCGAGACACAAAGAGGCACAACGTTCTGCATTGAACTAGGTTACTGGGACACAGTGTTAGAGATCAAACAAAAGATCGAAAAGTATCAACGTATCCCTGTCTCCAAACAAACCCTTTTCTTCCAAGGCAAGGTTCTTCAAGACGATCACGACATCGAACAATGCGCCATCCTCAACAACTCTCATCTCCAGATCATCAGCTCTTCTCCAGTCACCGACCAACACCACAACAACAATCAAATGCTGAAAACCGAGCAATCTCCACCGTCAAACTCAACAGAACAGATCATCAACGGTCAAGATTTGCCTGTGGTGATACCTAGGACCAACAACAACAACAACAGTAACAACAACCCTAAGAAGCTGAGAGTTATGGTGCTGCCGAAAAGCGGGACAATGAAGATTCCAGTGGAGGTGAATGCGAGTGATAACGTGGGAGAGCTGAGGAAGGAGCTAGTTAAGATTCAACATAGGTTTCAGTTAAGTCTGCCTCAAGAAGGTTATTTTTTTATATATAAACAGAATGTTATGGAGGATGATAGGTCATTCAGGTGGCACCGTGTTGATCATGGTGATACTATTGAGATTTTCAATGGAAGTGTTTCTGGTGGGTCTTGATCTTAGTTTCTTTCTTCAATTTAATTTCTTGTTATCATCGTCTTCCATAATTGTCATTTACCAATAAGACAAACATTTGAGCTCTTTATAGTCTTCAAAAATGCTTCTAAATCTGATTATCTAAAAAAGTTGTTGATAATCTTGCATAAGTATAATTAAGAGATATAATATGAAAAAGTTTTTCAAAAAATATTGGTTGAACAAAAAGGGAAAAGCTTGTTCATGTTAAAGGATTCACTTCCAGACACATGTGAATACTTTTGTATCCATAAGCTAAAAAAAAGCTGGAATGTAACGTGTACTAGAAGAAATAAACAGATGCTGAACCTGTAGAGATACAGGTAAAACAACTATTGGTGATCATTTGGAAGATTAAATCTGATGACTTCATCCTTCTCATAGTAATAATCTGCCAAATCCATAAGCTGTTATTGAATCCATATGTTTATTTATGGTAATCCTGGCTCTTCCGGGAACTAGTGAAAATAACAATTATCTTTATACAGGTGTTTCAAATCTGATTGATGAGTGATGACAAGTAAAAATTGACTGAAGTCTTAGGGGATGAATATAAAGCAAAGGAGGTCGTCCAAGCTGGAAAAGCATCCATGGTTGGTTACTCTAGAAGATGTTTTTATAAGTTTTTAATGAATCTTAAGTGATTCTTCTTCTCTTAGTTATTGGCTATGATGATGTTTTTTGGTGTACATGTGGATACCGGCATTGAAAACATATTAGTGGTGGGTAATGATATATGGAGAGATGTACATGTGTGGCTTTGTAACAGTGGATATTGTAGTCAGTGAAGGACATACGTGGATATTGTCAAATGGTATGCGTAAAGATATCGTAGAACATTAACAATAGCTTCATGATGAGTAGAAGCAGGAGCAATCTTGGACACATTTCTTCAACAATAGCTTCCTGAACTATTTGCCACTGAACCAGTGCGAGCTGGCCCAATGGTACTTGAGGAAGCCTAAGGCTCCAATATGGTCCCGGGTTCGACTCGCGCTAGCCACAACGGATTTAACATCATTTTCGTTGGGGCCTTGGACCCCTTTTCCAGATACCAGAGTTACAAAAAAAAAAAAAAAAAAAAAACTATTTGCCACTGCTTACAAGCCAAAGTTCGTCAAACCATCTCTTATGCATTGTTTACCAAGTGATTTATATAAGTGTCATTACTACATTTATTTTTAAAAAATGATATGACTCTTTGTCCTTTTGTCGTATGAAATAAATCAACAATCCCATTCTCGTTTGTCTGCTTTCAAAACGTCTCATGGTTTTTGTGTTTAATAAAGGCATTATAATAAAGCCTCTTATAATAATTTGATGAATTCTGTTTCTTTTTAGTTCTCTATATTGGAGTACTATATTCTCGTTAAATTGATAGTATGTGCTTTGTTATTTGTAAGTATCTTTTTTTTTATTAATATTATATAAAATCATCCCAAACCAAGCTTGGTTTAGTAACTACAGAGAGAATACAAAATCACATAAGCTAGTACGACGCCCTCCTTCAGCTAAAATATATGGACAATACAAAATCACATAAGCTGGAAACAGTTAAAAAATTAAATTAGTAAAGTATAGTATGACAGGTATTCTATCTATTTATATTATTTCCTAAATATTAGCTACAACTGAGAAAAAGAGATAAATCATCGGGACAAATACAAGCAAGATTTGAATGAGGGAAAAGTTTATGAAATCTTTAAATGTACGATCCGTCCAAATGACAAGAAATACATGCTAACATTGCATCCATATATTATAAGGACCATCCAAACAATCACAATATATATACTCTCAGTAAAGGAAATTTTTTTCTAAAAATACTTTAATATATATTTTGGATTCAAACTTACAATCAATACCAAATTCAAACGAAGACAACAATATCAACAAAAAAAACTAAGAGATGATGATTTTTGTAGTGTTGTATATATTTTCTGATTTTTTAGTTCTAAACTATGTAAATTATTTAAAATAATCATAGAATAATATGAAAAGAAAACTATTACACACAATCCACGCAAATTGCTGATAAAAACTCTAGTAAACTAATATGTCTCATCCATTGCCTTTAGACGCATTTGCCAAGTCGATACCACAATCATGCAAACATGCAAAACCACTAAAAAACATCGTATTTCTTGATTTTAAAATTCAAAATTAAAAACCCCATGTGCATAAAAAGGAAAATTAAAAAAAAAGATAATGGGAGCAATTGGTTGGACTGTAGCTGTAGAAATTGTACTATAGAATTTAGTCTGTAGAACTTTTTGACGTAGTTGTAACTAACGTAGCTGTAAAAAATTAAATAAAAAAATATATAAAAAAAAATTTCTTACAGCAATCCTACAACAACATTTTTTTGCTTTAAAAAATAAGGCTTTTACAGCCACTTTTTTATTTTTTTGACTTTAACTTTAAAAACTAATTAAAGTATGATTGGTGATTTATATGGTTGTAGATAGAAAATAAAGCTAAAGTTTCTAGTTACAGCCCAACCAATCACCATCAATAGCGTCCATTGAGTGCTACGCACACTCCAATCATTGGCACTTTAGCTCTACCCTACCGTTGAAAAAAAAGAAAAAGAAAAATAATAATAGAGAAATTTTCTAGGATAAATATTTTTCGATTATTTTCATCGAATATCCCATAAAAAAGAAGTGTTCCAAAAAAAAAATCCCATAAAAAAGAAAATGATCATTCTATCTATTACATTATAGATATATATATATATATATATATATATATATATCTATATATATAATATAAAACTTAAAGATTTAAAAACTATTTTTCGATAATTTTGAATTATATGTTTTAAAATTCAAATTTTATAATCTTTTAAAAAAATTTCCAACTTTTTTCAAATTTTCAATTTTTTTTTTAATTTTCTTTTGAAATTCAAAAATGCCTTGTGAAGCTATTTATAATAAAAATTCTTTTAAAAGTTTTATATTTATTTTTAAAAAATTATAAAAGTCACCTTTAAAATACTATCTTTTAACTCTAAACCTTAAGTAAATATTAGTTGTGCACCAAAAAAAGAGTAAATATTAGTTGACATAAGTGGTATAAGTGTAGATTTATTTTGTAATGAAACTTTTTTTGGTCATTTTCTAATTGGAGACATTTTGATGAAAGAAACTAAAAAAAATATCCTAACAAAATTTTCTAATTATTTTTTAAATATAAAATATAGAAATTCGATAAATGCATTCAAATTCTTATCAAATTTTTTAAAATACCTTGAAAGCTATTAAATTCAAAATTAAAAAGCACACGTGCACAAAAAGGAAACTAAAGAAAAGATAAGAAGATAAGGGCATCCATAGAGTGGGACTCACGGTCCAATCAATTGCCATTTTATTGCTCTATTGTACCTTTGAATAAAATCAAAGAAAGATAATAAGACTAGAAGATTTATCAAATGTTGATAAATATTAAAAACTCATGATAAGCTTATAACGGTTTGTTGAATGAAAAAAAAAGTAAATAATGTGGCAAATTTAGTATTGAAATTTATCAACAGTCTTACAAGAAAATATAGTTCCTTTTTATATGACGTGGCAAATGTTAATTGGATCAAAATATTAGATTTGTCTTTCAGATTTTAATTATGACGCAAATATATGTATGAAAACAAGTGTAAAAAATTGATTGGATGTTCATATTTTCTAACTTTTTTTATCTCAACTATTTAACATCAATTATTTTATAATAATATGATTATAAATATATATATATATTATCAAATTCATCATTTTCATACTTTATAAATAGAAATTTGTTTTATTTCATATGGACACAAAAAAAATCTCATATTTTTACTATATTTTTGCTATTATCCCTACTAAATTTTTGTTTTAGCATTAAACATCCTTTTAGTAAAATAAAAACGCAAAGAGAATTTATTTTATGAATTTATTTAGTTTTTAATTATTTGTTTTAATTTCAAATGATAATTTTTGTTAATAATATGTAATCACCAAAAGCAATAAAATAAAATAATAGTATGAATAAAATTAGTGGGATGGGGTGCTGTTATTTTTTTTTTGTCACTACAAGGTACTGAAGATAAGTCTTAGTACGAATTCGCGAAAGGCGAGTTGGTGGTGTCCATCCAATGTGGAACGTTCGTGTTGACGTATGAGAAAATACGTTTCCTTGTTCGAGCTTGTCTTGCAATGAAGTCTGCTTGGGCGTTATTGGATCTGCTCTCATAAACTACTTCGGCGCCGTTAAAGGTTTCCCATAGATTTTTGAACTCACTGAGTTCCGGTGCGAAGGCTGGCCAATCTTCCGGCGTGGTGATCATTTTAACTAGTTCTTGCGAATCCGTAACAAAATGGTTGCAGAAGCGCTGATATCGAACCAAACATTTTAAAGCCCATATTAGACTCTTGAGTTCAGTATGAAGGGGAGAGATTCCTTTGGGTCTACCATTGAGCCCGAGTAAATCGATTGAACCATCTTGTAGATGTAAAATCCATCCTATTCCCTCTGTGGTTTCGTCAGTTTTCCATGAACCATCTATGCGACAGGTGAAGGTTGGGGTTTCCCTATAGCTCCTAGATAAGACCTCTGGGTGCTCTCTTCAGGGTCCTCTTTGAGATTTGCGAGAAACCAAGCGTTGCATTCTCGTAATGCAAGATCATTTGTATCCATAGGAGAGAAGTTTCGTCCATTGAATAATTTTTCATTACGTGCTTTCCAGATATACCATATTAGCCAGGGAAAGATTCGGGTTGCTTCCTCCAGATTCCCTCCACACCGGTTCCTCGAGATTAGATACTCTATATTTGTGTAGAGGTTTTGAGAGGGAAAGGTTCCTGGGGATGACGGGATCATCGATAAAGCCCAGCATTGTAGAGCGGGGGACATGTAAAAATCATATGGTTGATTGTTTCCTCTGCATGTCCGCATCTGGGGCAGCTCTGATCATTTCCAATGTGCCTATGGACCAATCTTTCATTAACAGTCACTGCTCCCGATATGCATTGCCATATGAAATGACAGATTTTTTTCCCCGTTTTTAGTTTCCAGATTTTTTCCTTTAGTGGGTTGAGGGATGGTAGCTGGTTTTGAAAATCAAACTCGCTATTTTTTCCCTCCCTTGCGAGAATATAACCTGAATTAACAGTGTATTTCCCAGAGATTGATGGGTTCCAGCAGTAACTGTCTGGGATAGGGTTCTTGCTAATATGCAGACCGCGTACTAATGGGATGTCTTGTGGGTGTAGGAGGCTTCTGAGCTTGGTTGTGTCCCATTCTTTCCTTACTGGATCAATGAGGTCCGATACTTTCAGCTCGGGGTTATAGATCGGTGGTGTGATAGGTGGTCTTGCGATTTTATCCGGTATCCATGGATCTTCCCACACGAGTGTGTGTTCCCCTGTTCCAATTGTACGTCGAGTGCCTTTTGTAACCAAGTCTTTGGCTGCCATGATACTTCTCCATCCATAGGATGGCCTCGAGGCCTTGGTCACCTTAAAAGGATGCGAATTCCGGAAATATCTTCCTTTCAGTACTCGTGTGAGTAGGGAATTTGGCTTTAGTTCCAGTCTCCAGAGTTGCTTAGCCAGTAGGGCTAGGTTGAATTCTTCGAGTGAACGAAAGCCAATTCCTCCATCTTTTTTTCACTGACAAAGCTTGTCCCATGCTATCCAGTGCATACCTTTGGTATTCGAGCCTGAACTCCACCAAAATTTTGTGATTGCACTAGTGATCTTCCTGCAAAGACCTTTAGGAAGAAGGTAACACGACATTGGGAATGTCGGAATTGCAAAGGCTACTGATTTTATCATAATTTCTTTTCCGGCTTTAGAGAGATATTTCGCATTCCATCCGTTTACTTTCTGGTGGAGATTGTTTTGCACATATGCGAAGATCTGGGTTTTTGATCTTTGGAGTTGTTCTGGAATGCCTAGGTATTTCCCATTCCCGCTTTCTGTGGGTATACGGAGAATTCTTTTCAGATGATTCTTGCTATCTTGAGGGATCTTTTTCCCAAAAGTAATAGCTGATTCCCCAAAATTTATTCTTTGACCTGATGCGTTCCCGTATACTTTGAGGACATGTAGGAGGCTCCTGCATTGCTCTGGGGCAGCATTGCAGAAGAAGAGACTGTCGTCCGCAAATAGGAGATGAGATATCGGGGGGCTTGCTTGTGCTACTTTGAGACCAGAGATTTGTCCTAGATTTTCTGCTTGCTTTATATTGGCTATAAGGACTTCTGTGCAGAGGATAAATAGGTACGGCGATAGTGGATCGCCTTGCCGCAGTCCTCTAGTTGGTTTTATGTGACCAGTTGGGTTCCCGTTTATTAGCACGCTATAGGAGACCGACCTAACACATTTCATGACCCAGGATGTCCATTTTTCACTAAAACCCATTTTTAGGAGCATTGCTTCGAGGAAGTCCCATTCCACTCTATCGTAGGCCTTGCTCATATCGGTTTTGATTGCCATGAATTCATTCTTGCACCTATTCTGGGTGTTTAAGGCGTGGAAAGCTTCCTGAGCTAATAGGATATTATCTGCAATTGCTCGTCCTGCTACAAAAGCAGATTAGGTTTCCGATATTATGCTTGGGAGGAGACGGCGCAACCTTTGGCATAAGATTTTCGAGATGATTTTATAGCTCACATTGCACAGGCTAATGGGTCGGAAATTAGCCATATCTCTCGGTCGGTTTGTTTTGGGAATTAGACATATAATTGTCTCATTCAATTGTGGGTCAAAGGATCCATAATTGAAGAACTCTTGTACCATCCGGATTACTTTGGGCCCGAGGATGTTCCAATATTTTTGATAAAATAATGCTGTCATACCATCGGGTCCTGGGGCTTTTTATGGTTGGATGGAGAATACCGCCTTCTTATTTCAGTGGGAGAAATATCTTTGCATAGGTTCTCATTCATTTCTGGAGAGATGGAGTTCTCTAGATAGTTTAGAGACACTTCGATGTCCATCGGAGTGGATGAAGAGAAGAGGTTATAGAAGTAGTCCACTGCTATTGATTTTATTTTTTGATCTTTTTCCCACCAGACTCCTTCGTTGTCATTGAGTCCACAAATATGGTTTCTCGCTCGTCAAAGTTTTGTTGTGGCGTGGTAGAACTTCGTATTCCGTTCACCTTTTCTTAACCATAAATTCCTGCTTTTCTGCTGCCAAAAGGTTTCTTCTTCCTCGTATGCTTTTCGTAGCTGGTCTTGGATTGAGGCGATTTCTATTGTCGAGAGTGACTGGTCCACCTGGCTTCTATCAAGTTTATCCTTGAGTTCTTCCAGGGCTTTCTGGGAATTGTAGTTCTCGTTGCGTCTCCAGTGAGCGATTGTGGATCTACATTTTTTAATGCGCTCGTGGAGGGCCATATCATCTTCAGCCTCAGTATCTGCCCAACCTTCTCGTACGATTCTGTCAAATCCTGCTTTTGAGAGCCATCTTTTATCGAACCGGAATTTCTTCCATGCCTTGCTTCTACGGTTTGAAAGGTGGGTGATAATAGGGCGATGGTCGGATCCCATAAATCGAAGGTACTGGCTCGTGGAGCTAGAGAATAAATTGAACCAATCTCCGTTCCCCATTGCTCGGTCGAGTCGACACTTGATGAGGTAATTGTGTCTTCTTCCGACCCATGATAGGCAATCTCCGGAGTAAGGAAGTTCGCTCATTCCACAATTATGCTGCATTGTTCGGAAGGCCATAAAAGAGTTTTCAGCCCGGGTGCGACCACCCGATTTTTCATGGTTTCCATTAATCTCATTGAAATCGCCGATCATGAGCCACGCATTGGAGCGAGATGTACTGATTCTTTCTAAGTGTTCCCATACATGTGATCTTTGATTAATGACAGGATCACCGTAAACGAAAGATATAAAAAATTTATTGCCATCAATGGTAGCTGATACATCAATGACTCTATTATTAGAAGACAAAACTTGAACATTAAATTCAGCTAAAGCCAGAAGGGCTAAGCCGCCACTAAGGCCTGATGGCTCAACGGTAAAAAGAAAATCGTAACCAAACTCAACCTGGAGATCTTGCATGAAGTCTCTCTTATTTTTTGTTTCCATTAAAAACATGATGCCTGGAGAAAACTTTTGACGGATCTCTCTCAGGTGTCGAATTGCCAAGAAACTACCAGCTCCTTGGCAATTCCAACTTAGGATCATTTTGGTTTTGCCGGTGGGATATCGTCAACCACCAGCTTCCTTTGGACCTCCTTGTTCTTGCCGCTTGACGGCCCCGCCGTTGGAGGCTGCGGGAGGGTTTCCTGCTCAACTTTGGTGTGATTTTCCTGCGATCTCTTTTTAGGGAGGTCCTCGTATGATATAGCTTGGTGCTTTCTGGCATAGTTGGTACGGAGAGGACTCCTCGTGATTTTTTTCCTTGCATGGAGGGTATCCTCTGTCCGCTTCCCTAAGCGACTTTTGGTGGTTAAGCCTCTTCTTCCTCCACGTTCATCCATTGTGTTACGAGACGTTCTCGTGGTTACCATATCCTTCAAGGGAGATATAACCTCATCCTGTTCCGCGGGATTCTCAATCACTTGACTACATGCCGAGATAGCTTTTTTACCTTGCACCGCAAGCTTCAGAGTTTGTTTTTCGCTTGGGGATGATCTTCCAATTGTGGTTTTTCCAGGGTCAGAAGCTGCTTTCGCTTTGCTTGGGCTGTTGTCACGGTACCAAGAGGCAGGTTGGAAGTTCCTTTTATTCGGTGCAATTTGGTCCCTATCACGGGTTGTCTTTGCTTCCGGCCCACTCGGTGCATCTTTTGGTTTCTCACCGAAGGCTTTTGCTACCCAAGCTTTAGTTGTTTCTGGTACTGTTTTTTCTTTTGTCCTTCCATGGTTTTTTTGCGGTGATGGTTCTTTTTCCAGGAAGAGTTTGCGGTTGACTGGTGGTCTCTGGTTGGTTTGGTACTTAGGTGCTTTGCCATTACCGTTGTATGGGCTCATCTCTCCTCTAATTACCTCCTGTTGTCTCAGGTTTCTTCCCCTGTAACCATTTTGGCCACCCGTGCTCTTTCCTTCTCCAAATCGGGGCACCTTTTCCCATCGTGGGACATCAGGTTACAAATGAAACAAAACTTTTGCATCTTGTCATACTTGAACGTCACCACCACTTTGTCGCCCGTTGCAGAGAATTGCACTCTACATTCGAATTGGAGAGGTTTGTCACACTCGATTGAGACTCTCACCATGGCATGTTTCACGTCCCATGTTATCAGCTCACCGAGTTTGCCACCGATTCCCTTAACAGTTTCCTCCTTATGGTAATGTTCCGGGATCCCCTCTATGAACACCGAGAACACCATGGTCGCCGGAAAATCGGTTCTCACGCTTGGGACCCAGCGTTCCAAAGGGAACATCCACTGATCAAAGAAAAAAGGTCTCTTCTCCAGTACTGTCTGGAGATCCTCCTCCGAGTTGAATCGGAATTGAAATTTGCCCCTTCCGGCTTCAACACCTTGGACGCGACCCTCCATTTGCCAAGCTTGAGGCATGAGAGCTAGCAAAGCTCTGACCCTGTGCGCTTGGAGATCAGTGTTTAGGACGCGGCCCACCAAAGTTAGATCGTACGCTGCAAGCAGATCGGAGTTATCGAAAGCTTCGATGACGATAGGTTCAAGGTTCAGGGAAGAGTTCCTTTTGATCGCAACACGGTCAGCGTAACGAGACATGATTGGGGTGGATTGGATTGCTAGAGATAAGAGTCGGTGATGGAGGTGAGTTTTGATGTGAGGCGAGCTTTGATCCCCTCCATATATATAGTCTCTTATCATCTTCCGTATTGGGACATCATATCTTTGCGATTGGAGAGAAGTCCTCGTATAATAATGGTGATAGGTATAAATCATCGGAGATTGCGATGAGAGCTCACGGCATGTAGATCTCTTACTTTCCAATTTCAAGTGTTGATTGGAACAATCAAGGTTTTTGTTTTTATTGACGATGATCTGGGGCCGAGATTGTGTTCTGTTTTTAATGCTACCTTCTGTATCTTGACTCATTTGCAGTTTGGTGGTGAGAGAAATGTGATTCGTAATCAAGGGGGTTTCCTTTTTGCAGGTCCATCCCATTGAATTACCAAAGGTTCCGTCTTGAAAGGTGGGGACTGGAAGATCCCGTCTATCTTTTCCCAGATTCCGTTGATTACTCAGCGATGCTGTAGTAAAGTCTGGGATTTTGCGAGTATAATCACTCGATTTCTTTGCCGATCGGTTCTTAGATCGAGAATTGCTTTTTGGATTTTGAAAAAACCATGGCGTTACGGCCACGATTTTGAAAAGAGATTGCCGGAACATACGTTACCGGAGTTTAACTAGAGAGAGTTCCTAGACATTTTCCTTCAGAATACGAATTTGGATTTATTTTTAAAGACATTGTAAAGAATAAAAATTAAGTAAAGAATAAAAATTAAGTGAGTATTGAATTATGATTTCGAATAAAGAAATGATGATGTGTAATAAAGAGAATATGATGTGGAGTGAAAATAGGGTGTTGTAAACATGTAATCAATGTACATATCAAGCAGATCATGCATATCAAGTGGTACAAGTGCAAATCAAGCCGGACAAGGGCAGAGGATGCAGGAAAAATGTAGATCAAGTAGATTAAACAATTATTATAGTTTTGAATCGTAAAAATTGTTCAATAAAGTTGATTATATACTTAAATAATAAAAATTACAATAAAATATATCAAAATATATCTTATCTAAATATAATACATAAATAACAATAAATATTACTCTAAAAACATGCCAATGTAATTTTAAAATCAAAATATGAAAGACATTAGAATTCAAAGAAAACATATCTTTCTTTCTTAAATATACATATTTAAACTATGTTACTATATATGTATGTGCACAATACATATTATAATCAAACACACATTATATAAATATAATAATTTATGTAAATGTAAAAATTATATGCTAAAAAGAAAAATAGACAACGATAATTTTATATTGTTAAAATTGAAAGTAAAATAGAATGAAAATATTATATTTACAAAAGTAGATAAATATATTTTGAAATTAAATGTTCGTAACAAAATCATTTATTAGCAAAAAAAACAGCTCAACACCACTAAGTGTTAGCAGGTGAAATATGTCTACAGATCTTTCGCTTTTTTCACAATAGACAAAAAATATTGACCTACATGCTAATCTCCAGCTAACTGCATTTAAAAAAATGAATGGTGATTTCAGTGCGGGAGAACTGCATGTGCGGGAGATCTGCACTTGTTCCGCTACCGCATTCGGAAGGATAGTCTAATAACATCATGTGAGGATCCATTACATCATAACGTCGTTTTCTGTTACTGCCGTTAGAGCATCTCCATTGACAGTATGTGGAAATAGTTTTCATCGTTTAAGAAAAAGAAAGTTTAATTAAAATAGGAAAGAGAACACAAAAAAATTCTGCAGATTTTTTAGGTGTTGTTTTAAAACCTCATAGGACAAATGTCACCCCAGTAACACTTCAATTGCTTTAAAAAATATAACTAAATAAATATAATACTAATTTCATTTTTCCTTTACAAACTATCATGGTTTCTAACCTATAATGTTGCTCTTAAAAATTGTGGTTGTCAACAAGTCATAAAGGAACGACGTTAAAATAACAGAGTTGGGTAAAGTTACGCTTAATGGACCAGGTCAAAACTTTTAAACGGATGTTCTATATCACTAGATCATTTCAGTAAAAAAAACTATCAATGAATTCATTCATATTTTAGTTGAGTGACTAGAGCAAAACCAACAAGGTTAAACAGTGGACCAGGTCCAAACGATGTGAATAAAAAAAATTTCAACTTATACAAATTAATAGAATACAAATTGATGCTTTGGTCCTCTTCTAGTTTCTCCTTTGACGGCTCAACTCGGCTTAGATAGTTATATTAGCTCGACATCGAATCCTTGAACTTTGTGGACTTTGAGCCTTTTCTTGTGTTTTTTGCCTTTCGAAACGGGTCCTCGGACCAGGTTTGGAGTGGATGAAATCCACCTCCAACAAGGATGACCAGTCATTCCAATGGCACCATGTTGATAACGGTGATACAATTGATATTTTCTTCGGCAGTGCTTCTTGTGGCTCTTAATCTCTGAGAAGCCTCCTCTTTCCTTATAGCTATATTTCAAGATTATCTTCTCTTTTCACAACTTTCTGCAAGTATGCTTAAGAAGATTTAATACATTACCAATAAGACATCTTTCACAGTTGTTATTGACTTACTTCTTCTCGAAAAAGAACAATGCAGGTTCAATTTGAGCTATTTTATACTCTTCAAATAAACTTTTCAAACGGATGATATTGTAAGATCTCGACTTATGCTATATGATGAAATACCTAATAAAATTGATTTGACAATTTATGTAATTAAAGTGCACTTACTTTTTAAAGAGCACACTCTTTTAAAACTCTAGAGTTAACCGTGCTTGAGCTGGAGTGGTGGAAAGATGTATGATTTATTGGGATGTGATTCGTGATATCGTGCGAGTGAGGTTAAAGCACGGGAGAAAGTCATGTGATGATTGTAGGATCAGTAAACATGATTTTCGAACCTCCCGAAAAATTAATGCACCGTCCGTTGCATGAAATGAGGCTCACCGACCGAGCGAACGGGTGTGGAAGGCCTATTATGCGTAGGCGGTTGGGACATTACAGATATATTAAACATTGTTTTATAAAATTCATTGATAATCTTGATTCTTGCATATAATAATTATAAGGTGTAAGACAAAAAAATTTGAGTCAGATGTAAAATATTGGTTGAACAGAAATGCAAAAGACTTGCTCATGTCACTAGGATACTTTATGTATCCATAAGCTAAAAAAGTTTGTAATGTTGCGTGTAGTACAATAAACAAATAGATGTTGAACCTATTGACATGTCAAGTGAATTCACTTCCAGACTTAATGGGATACTTTTTGTATCCACAACCTAAGAAATCTGGAACATGGACTTGTACTACAAAAAAAGTAGATGTTAAACCTATTGAAGTTAATTTTCAGAGTGGAGAACCAAGAATCTTAACGAAGAGTGATAGTATTGATCCTTGTTCGGAAATTCGCTAGGCGCTACGCGTGTGGCTGACCAGGGCCTAGCGAGTTATCGAAAAATCGGAAATAAATCGGAGAGTACTCGGAGATTTTTAATAGGGTTTTAATTTTTAATAATCTATATATATTACTAGGGGTGTGCCGGCGCTACGCGCCGGATTTTCTAATATTCTATATTTATTTTGATACATAAGTTAAATATATGGTTTGGTTGTTAAACTTATTGTATGTGTTTTATAAATTTAGAACATTTTATTCATGGTATCTTAGACAATAAACTATTTATCAAAGATATGGAGGTATATTAATTTGATTATCCTGTCAATATAATTGATTTTAAGATGATTGCAAAAACATAAAACTGAAATATAAATATATACATGATAATTTGTTTGATTACATAAGAGTATTTTGCTTTTACTTTTGTATGAAAAATGTTACATTTGAAAGACTTTTTGTACTAATTAGATATGTTTTATATATTATTTAAAAAAGATACTGATGAATAGTAGACAACTACATCTAATTTATAGTCGCATACTTAAAGTGAATTATTATACTTTATATCATCAAGAGGAATGCATTAGAAGGAATAGGAAAATATGAAAGCACATTTGGCTTATTTGAGTTGGCAATACATTGTTTTTACAAAAACATAATGAGTGATCTAATATGCGAAATTATGATGCATATTTTGGATATAACATTGGAAGAACATATAGTTTTGACATGAACTCTTACTTCAATCATATATACATATATTTAATAATTGTGTTTCACATATGCACTAAAAGAGAAATTTAGTCTGATTATTTTTTATTTATTTGATATTTTAAAGCCTTATAGTCTGAGATAAAAACAAACTGTGAATGAAATTGTATTATTTTTATTTTTTAATTTTTAATTTCATTTTGTTATATTTGTATCGTATAAAAATTTAATTTTCTGTTTTGGAATTTGTTCAGTAGTAAAAATAATGTTTGTTTTGAAAGTTTAATAGTTGAATTTTTTATTATTTGAGGGGAATTATTATATTTGTTATAGTCTTAGTTTATTAATTTGGACTTTATCATACAACAAAAATGTAAATAATTAACATATATAACATATATATATATAATTTTTATACATAATATCAACAATGAGATATGATAAACATACCTAAAATCTTAAATTTGATGAATTATTATTAGTTAGATAAACTGCATTTTTATTTATCGTTTATTTTGCATCATTTTTGAAACCAGATGAAATTCTTTTTTTTCAATTTTTCAGGTTGATAACCAGTTTTTTATTTGAAGCCAGTGACCATTTTCTCTCCTCCCTTTGTCTTTTTATACCAAGATTTTCTTACAATATATTAGTTAATTTAACTTTAGATTTGTTAATTTTAACTTTAAAAATTATTTTATTATTGTTGGTGTGGTATAACTGTTTTACTCTTTACAACCTGATTTGCTTCCGCTACAAAAGAAAAACAATTGGACATTAATAGTTTACAAACATTTGCCTCTGTTCTTTCTTTCCTATGCTCTCGAGGACGGAGAGTTTGGAACCAAATATCAAAACCTAAAATAGTACTTAAATACTAATTACGAAAGTCGAGAGCAGTACAATACCATGTTATATTTGTCGACAGAAGACCAATAGTGAGAATTGTGACGCGTTCAGAAGATTATTGTTGGTTACTTCCAGTGTGTGGTATGCTCATCGAAGAGTGGTAATAAAGATGATCGACCCAATGTAGGAAAAACATTAGAATATTTGAGCTTTGAGAGTATCTGCATATCCACACTGAGAGCACAAAATTATTGCATCTGGAAGCTTGAAACCATTTGCATAAATATAGACGTCATAGTATTTACAAAATCAGGTAATTATCTCAGGAAGATTTTTTTTTAGCTAAAACATATAATTTAAAATCTGAAAAGTGAATTTTAAATTGAGATTGAGTAGGAGCAAGTGAGTACACACAAAAGAAACGAAAATCCAACCCCATCTAATTGACATGGAGGTGTGAATACATTTGACCGATATTAAAATCATTTCCTTGCGCATACAAAAAGGGCATGAAGGCCATATGGTACCTCATGTACATTTCCCATGAAACTCTTGTTAACTGAAAAGTGAAAACCAAAATAAGCATTACAGAATCTGGGAAAGGAGATGCATATACCTTGTGGGAACTGCTGCAGATACTCTAGATGCAAAAGTAACGATCAAAACCATTCTCTCAAAAACCAGATAGTGAGACAAAACAAACAACATAGAGAGCTATTTAAAGTGTACCTTGAGTTGATGTAGAGAGAAAGGAATCTGAACAAAACCTTTCTAGGAGTAAAGATTCTTGCCTTTTCTAGACAAACCTGAGTGAGACATGGAATCAGCTCAGAGAGAGTGCAATGAGCTATTTTTCAGAAGAAAGTGAGTGAGTGTACCCCAACCAAAACATACTGAGAAGCTTTCTTCTTATTTGCAGATTAATGGCCTTCTTCCCTTGCTGAAAGTTGTGCATACATTTCGCCAGAGGCTATGAAAATTTCATCATCATGAGATTATGTTCTTTTGCAAAACTACAACAAAAACATACTGAGAAGCTTTCTTCTTATGACACATACTTATTAATATTGATGATATTTTGGAAAGGGAGCACAGTAGGAGAGCAGTGACAATACATAGTTAACTAAATTTCATGGGTTTTGGTCAGACGACATAAGTGTTGACATATAATTACCGAAACCATAATTTCAAATAAAGAGAGACACTTATATAGTACTTACTTAGAGAGACCGTTTTCTGTCCACATTTCTATTGCTTCTTTAGAAGCTTTGGATCCAGCTTTGACAACATCATTCGTTACTTTGGCCTCAGCTATCACAGATATTTCTTCTAACATATCAGATGTAGATGTTCCTGCATTTTTTTCAATTAGAACTTTTTGTTAGAATCATACGATTTATAAAACTGAGACTCAAGTGAAACGGCACAAGGTTGGAACTTGCATTAATATTAATTTTAGCGTAACAAAGTCCTTTAGGAGATGCAGTTTTGGGTGATGGGGGCTCGATATGATGCAGTTTTAATTTTTGAATGAAAAGTAATTATTGAAAACAATTAGACATGGTCAAAATCAAGGAACTGATCTGTCCCTACCAGAAACACATGAGACGCCACCACCGCCTGAGAACAACGTCTGGACTTCAAATCTCAAAAAGGATAGGGTTTTGCGGGTTGTGCTTGTAAAGAAGAAATAGGACTGAATCTTGTGAAGCAGTGAGAATTGGAAAGCCTTCATCCCTATTTATATTATGACAAATTAGGGATTATCGATGGAGCTGGGAAAGGGTTAATAATAACTTACATAGTGTGAGAGCTTGATTAAAGGAGATAATGGCTAAACGTAATGACAAGCGTTAGACATCGGTTGTGGTATCGTAGCTGGATGCCTGGATTTATGGGAATCGAGAAGATCGCAGACTATGGAACAATGGGGTTTCGCAGGTCGTCTGAAAGGTTGGGCTTCATGAATATCAGTAACTTATGTGGCCCAGTTCAGCTGTTTATTTATTTCAAACGAAATGTATGGTTGGTGTAAAGTGATGACACGTGTCTTTTTTTTCCCTATGGAGAAAAAAAAGCCTACTTTATTATATAAGATATTTGTAGATTTAAAACATCATTATAGCTTAGGTTAATGGTGTCCCTTAGTTCATTTGGGCCTGCCAAAATGTAGTTCGGCCCAAAAATGGTCATAGTTTATAGTTTTTTATTTATTTTGTTCTGTAAATTAAAAAAAGACACGTATATCGTCATCTTCTTCCTTTCTAATCAATTATGCAACCAAATGTTTATATTCATGGTTCTCATTTTATTCTTTCTTTTGTTATCACTTGTTTTTCTTGATTTGTATATTATAATTACATCAGTACTACAAATATAAACATTTTTCTGAGAATTTTTAGCTTCACAAAACAACATTACGCGGCCGCGTAACCGTATACCACGTTCTCGGCGGTCAAAAAACGGACTAGCGTAGAATTCATCCGAACTGGCCAAACTCGCTACGGTGACTACCCGATTCACAATTTTACGGACGATTACTCGGCAACTCGGCCGCTTTTTAGAACAAGGGTATTGATCAAAACATTTGTATGTAGAACAATACAGTCGCTGTTTTGAATGACAATGATGCAATCAAGCCCGTCTTAACATTATATTGGGCCCTTGGATAAATATTTTTTTCTATTTATTATAGCTAACTAAAAATAGTATTACATGGTCTTGTTGTAAAAAAGACAGAAATCTGGACCCTTTTTATCTCTTAATTTACTTAAAATTTAAAGTAGGCCCATGGCGTGTGTCCTCTTTGCCTCCCCAAGAGCCTGCAGTGGATGCAATCCATTGTGTGTGTTCCTGAAGAACAATCCAGGTGATGGTGGAATGCTATTGGTGATCATCTGGAGAATTGAAATGTAATGACTTTATACTTCTCATAGTAATAATCTGTCAAGTTCATAAGCTGTTATCAAGAGGAGACAAAAACTTAGGTCACATATGTAACCGAATTCCCAAACTGAGCTACAATATTTATCTAACAGAAACTCTTACACTTGTGGGCCAAACTGCTCTGAATAAAACCGATATCTTAAATATGAGCCAGGCCCAAACAAGATCCATTTTGATGTGTGAATTAACAAATAGTACATGTCATCTATTGCCTTGACACACGTTTGCCAACTTGATACCACAATCATGCAAATATCCAAAACCACTAAACATTATGTTATTTTCAGGAAAATTCCTTAATTTTAAAATTCAAAATTAAAACCCCACTTGCATAAAAAAAAAGATAATAGCATCAGCAGAGCGGGACCCACGTTTCAATAATTGACACTTTGTAAGCTCCACCGTTGATTAAATAGAAAAGGAAAAGATAAGTTGACAAAAAGAAAGATAATAATAGCATCGACCTTAACGATCCTTTAAATAGAGAACGTCGGCTTCGGTTACGCCCGTTAGAAAAGAAACGGCGTTAAAATAGAATGCAGGCAACACACGGGTCATGGGTTATCCTTTTCCTTTTACCTAAAACCAAGGCCAAAGAAAAGATTATCTTTCCATTTAAAAGGTTGCGTGTAAACAACGCTCACCACACGTCGTCGTAACACACGTGTCGAACTCTCATTCGCTGTTGTTTCACCGCCATAGCTTTCTCGTGACCGAGTCTTCCTCATCCTCTTGCTATAAATCAAACCCTTAAACACCCTCTTCTCCTTCACAAATCTAAAAAACAATCTTCTCTCAATTTTATCTCTAGCAAATTACGATCAAGGTTAGATTCTTGTTTCTTCTCCTTCTTCGATTACCTGTTTCGTTTCGATCGTAATTGATCCTCTGTTCGATTTTGAATTTCGATTAACCGATAGATCTCGTCGTGATTTTGATTATTAGGGTTTCGTTGTGTTCGATTATTACGATTAAGGTTAGAATCGTGTTTCTTCTTCTATTAGTTGTTTCATTCGATCGTAATTGATCCTCTTCATCTTCTTCGATTAGATCTCGTCGTGATTTTGATTATTAGGGTTTCGTTGTGTTCGATTATTACGATTAAGGTTAGAATCGTGTTTCTTCTTCGATTAGTTGTTTCATTCGATCGTAATTGATCCTCTGTTCTTCGATCGTAATAGATCTCGTCGTGATTTTGATTATTAGGGTTAGTTTTGTTCGATTCTTTCAGATTGGGATTGCTTTCTTCATTGTATATGATTCGTCGTTGTTTTTTGTGAATTGATCTGAGTTATATAGCGTATTAACGTTAGCTTTTTGTGTAATTCAGATGCAGATCTTTGTTAAGACTCTCACCGGAAAGACCATCACCCTCGAGGTGGAAAGCTCCGACACCATCGACAACGTTAAGGCCAAGATCCAGGACAAGGAGGGGATCCCTCCGGATCAGCAGAGGCTTATCTTCGCTGGAAAGCAACTCGAGGATGGACGTACTCTCGCTGACTACAACATCCAAAAGGAGTCCACGCTCCACTTGGTGTTGCGTCTTCGTGGTGGTATGCAGATCTTCGTTAAGACCTTGACGGGAAAGACGATCACCCTTGAGGTTGAGAGCTCCGACACCATCGATAACGTCAAGGCTAAGATTCAGGACAAGGAGGGGATCCCACCGGACCAGCAGAGGTTGATCTTTGCCGGAAAGCAGCTCGAGGATGGACGTACTCTCGCTGACTACAACATCCAAAAGGAGTCGACTTTACATCTTGTCCTCAGGCTTCGTGGTGGTATGCAGATCTTCGTTAAGACGTTGACAGGAAAGACAATTACTTTGGAGGTGGAGAGCTCTGACACCATTGACAATGTCAAAGCGAAGATTCAAGACAAGGAGGGTATTCCTCCGGACCAGCAGAGATTGATCTTCGCTGGAAAGCAACTCGAAGACGGCAGAACATTGGCTGACTATAACATCCAAAAGGAGTCTACACTTCACTTGGTCTTGCGTCTACGTGGAGGCATGCAGATCTTCGTTAAGACGTTGACCGGGAAGACCATTACCCTTGAGGTGGAGAGTTCCGACACCATTGACAACGTGAAAGCCAAGATTCAAGACAAGGAGGGGATCCCACCGGACCAGCAACGTCTCATCTTCGCTGGAAAGCAGCTCGAGGATGGTCGTACCTTGGCCGATTACAATATTCAAAAAGAGTCGACTCTTCACTTGGTGTTGCGTCTCCGTGGTGGTATGCAGATCTTTGTGAAGACTCTCACCGGAAAGACTATCACTCTAGAAGTTGAGAGCTCCGACACCATTGACAACGTCAAGGCTAAGATCCAGGACAAGGAGGGAATCCCTCCGGACCAGCAACGTCTCATCTTCGCTGGTAAGCAGCTCGAGGATGGTCGTACCTTGGCTGACTACAACATTCAGAAGGAGTCAACCCTTCACTTGGTGTTGCGTCTGCGTGGAGGTATGCAAATCTTCGTGAAGACCTTGACTGGTAAGACCATCACACTGGAGGTGGAGAGCTCGGACACCATTGATAACGTGAAGGCCAAGATCCAAGACAAGGAAGGGATCCCTCCGGACCAGCAGCGTCTCATCTTCGCTGGAAAGCAGCTTGAGGATGGTCGCACCTTAGCCGACTACAACATCCAGAAGGAGTCAACCCTTCACTTGGTCCTCCGTCTCCGTGGTGGCTTTTAAAGTCTCTAGTCTTGTGTCTGATCAAAAAATCAACAATGTCTCCGTTCGTTTTTTTTTTTTTTTAAACTTCTCTTTGTTTGTGTGTGTCTGAGGCCTTATAAAGTGCCCTAATAAATAATGGATGAACTCTGGTTTGCGTCTTTAAGTTTCTCTTGTTCCTTGTGACTAGTTAAATTTCTCGATATTGGAACATATCCTCGTTCGTTGCTCTCGTTTGTGTCTGCATTTATGTTATACGTGCTTTGTTATATGTGCTTGTTATGCCTTACAGAGAACAGACTAGTCGTATCTTGTTGTTAAAGGGGGGGGGAGGAGAAACGGTGAAACATACTCACTGGGTTGTTTGGAGATAGATGAGAAGTTTTAGGGTTATTACAGTTTGTATTATTCTTGTTAGGTTAATTTAGAGATGTCAGTTAAGGAACAATGTGCGGACCATTTAAGTGGAATATGGTTTGCTTACATTGATGAGCTTAGAAAGTCACCATTTTGAGATACTCGTCGTTGCAAAAGCATGTGAAGTACATGAGATGGTTGAGAGGTAAGTACGTGATGCCAAGTTGAACAATAAGGTCTCTTGGTTTGCTGAGGGGACAATACGTTTTCTTCCACCAAAAGCTATCACCTGTTAAATAGTGTGTGAGTTTTTGTTTGTTTTTTTTTTTTTTTTTTTTTTTTTTGTGTTTAATCTTGGGGGTGTCCCAGCTTGGCCGGACTAATCCCCAAAGGGGTGGTGCATCCCGCGGATAAAGCCTCACTCCGGGTATTCAAATGGGCGTAAGATAGCCCATATCCGCGTCCCCGGAGAATCGAACCCAGGTGGCCGTACTTACAATTGCAGGCCGTTCACCGCCTCGACTAACTCGTCCGGGTTATTTGAGTTTTTGTTCTTTCGAAGTTTTAATTTTCTTGAAGAAATAACAATTATTTATCTCTATAATCACAGGTGAAGAATGTGAGTAGTAACAGAAGTTGATGTTTCTTTCTTTTTATTTCCCATGAATCAAAACAATACTCTACCCACCGGTTAGTGACAGCGACAAGATTAATCAAAATGAAAATTGAAATTGGTAAAGAACAGAGGGGGTCAACTTTGCAGGTTAATGGGCCGGGTCATAGTTGCTAAACGGCTGTTTTATATTCCTGGATCATTTCAGTAAGAAAGAACTATCAACGAACTCAATGAAGGTATTAATTGACTGAGCAACGCAAAACCAACAAACTTAAACCATGGGTCAGGCCCAAACGATGTGTGATTCAAATAAAGCTCAACTTTTATAAATTTATATAGAAGATTAATACATACTAGACAACAGACAATTCACTTGTTTAATATAAATAAACCAACAACATTTAAGAAAATATATTTTATGTAAATATATAGTTCAAGTAATACTATGAATAATAATTAGATAAATTTATATAACTAAGTTTATATAATTTAAAACATTAACTTAATATTGTTTGTTTTTATTTTAAATTAGTATCTCATTAATGATTATCTCAAATTATATTAAAATTAATTTTTTTTTTTTTTGGATATGCAAATTACCCAATACCACTAAAGATCTATAATGTTAATTTCACAAAAAAAAAGATGATTTTGAAACTTTTGAATTCATAAACTGAAAGGAAATTAAAAAGGACATCCAAGAAAAAAAAACAGATGCTTTTCAATGTTTTCATGCCCACTTGCATTTAAAAAAATAATAGTAACTAAAAGAAAAGGAAATGAAAGCAGGGACTTCTAGAAGAGACGAGAACTTTTACATTTTTCTCGTCTACTAGGACACGTGTCAAATTACTAATCGTTATTCCTTCTCCGCCTTAGCTTTGTCGTAACCGAGTCCTCCTCTTCCTCTCCTATAAATCAAACTCTGAAGACCTCTTCTCCCTCACAATTCACAGTTTCTCAAAATCTAGAAAAAAAAACAATTATCTCAATCCTCTCTCAAATCGCGAATTACGAACAAGGTAGCTTTCTGATTTCTAATTAGGGTTTCTTCGATCAGTTATTTCGTTCGATCGCGATTGATTCTTTTTTATAGAAAGCTCGATCTCTCTTGTTACGCGTCGATCTAAGTTTTTGATTAGGGTTCGTATTACTCGTGGCGAATCTATCTATCTTGTCTATTTCGTTTGATCGTGATTGATTCTTGTACTTGGAGTCTCGATTCGTTTGTGGTAAGCTCAGTTCAGTGATAGATTTTCGATTAGGGTTTGTGTTAATCGTGGTGTTATACGTTAATCTGTGGTTTTCTTTTAGAATTGCCACGAACTCGTAGATCTGTGATTGTTTTCGCGATTCGTTCTGATCTTAGTTTGCGTGTATTACAGATGCAGATCTTCGTTAAGACCCTCACTGGAAAGACCATCACCCTCGAGGTGGAGAGCTCTGACACCATCGACAACGTTAAGGCCAAGATTCAGGACAAGGAGGGGATCCCTCCGGATCAGCAGAGGCTTATCTTTGCCGGAAAGCAGCTCGAGGACGGAAGAACTCTAGCTGACTACAACATCCAGAAGGAGTCGACTCTCCACTTGGTTCTCAGGCTTCGTGGTGGTATGCAGATCTTTGTCAAAACCCTGACTGGAAAGACGATCACTTTGGAGGTGGAGAGCTCTGATACTATTGATAACGTTAAAGCGAAGATACAAGACAAGGAGGGTATTCCTCCGGACCAGCAGCGTTTGATCTTTGCTGGGAAGCAACTTGAAGATGGTAGGACTCTTGCTGACTACAACATCCAAAAGGAGTCAACTTTGCATCTCGTTCTCAGGCTCCGTGGTGGTATGCAGATTTTCGTTAAGACTTTGACAGGAAAGACCATTACTTTGGAGGTGGAGAGTTCAGATACTATTGACAATGTGAAAGCTAAGATTCAAGACAAAGAGGGAATCCCACCGGACCAGCAGAGACTGATCTTTGCAGGCAAGCAGCTAGAGGATGGTCGTACCTTGGCCGATTACAACATTCAGAAGGAGTCGACCCTTCATTTGGTGTTGCGTCTACGTGGAGGCATGCAGATTTTTGTTAAGACACTGACCGGGAAGACTATTACTTTGGAGGTGGAGAGTTCCGACACCATTGACAATGTCAAAGCGAAGATTCAAGACAAAGAAGGGATCCCACCGGACCAACAGAGGTTAATCTTCGCTGGAAAGCAGCTTGAGGACGGTAGAACATTGGCTGACTACAACATCCAAAAGGAGTCTACACTTCACTTGGTGTTGCGTCTGCGTGGAGGCATGCAGATCTTCGTGAAGACTCTCACCGGCAAAACAATCACACTCGAGGTTGAGAGCTCCGACACCATTGATAACGTCAAGGCCAAGATCCAGGATAAAGAGGGTATTCCTCCGGACCAGCAGCGTCTTATCTTTGCTGGAAAACAGCTTGAGGATGGTCGCACTTTAGCAGACTACAATATTCAGAAAGAGTCGACTCTCCACTTGGTCTTGCGTCTACGTGGTGGTATGCAGATCTTTGTGAAGACCCTTACCGGAAAGACGATCACTCTAGAAGTAGAGAGCTCTGACACCATTGACAATGTCAAGGCCAAGATCCAAGACAAGGAAGGGATCCCTCCTGATCAGCAGCGTCTCATCTTCGCTGGCAAACAGCTTGAGGATGGTCGCACACTGGCTGACTACAACATTCAGAAAGAGTCGACCCTTCACTTGGTGTTGCGTCTCCGTGGTGGTTTCTAAAATCTTTCGTCTCTGTTTTGGTTTTAAAAGTCCCTTTGATGAATAACTGATGAACTATGTTTGCGTTCTGATCTCTCTTTTTGTTGTAAAGACGAATCAAATTTCTCTATTGGAATAAATCCTCTTTTGTCTCTTCATTCATGTGATTGCTAGTTACTGGTGGTAGTTAGGGGATAATGGTTCGGTTTGATATTATTCATGTTTTGTGTATGCATCCATGAATTTTCTTTGCCTCAAGTCTTGTTCCAGGCTTGGCTCTAGAGGTTAGTATCAAAGGAGGATGTGTTAATGAAGATAAGTCTTCTATCTCAAGTGATTGTTTGTTAGTAGCAGATAGTTGGTAGTTTTGTGCTGCAAAACTCATGTCTCAAGTGATTCTTTAGCGCCTTGATAGGTTATCTTCAGCAAGGGTAAGTTTTTTTGAGTCCATCATAAACAAATGTAATACAAATATCACAGACAAAAACATTTCTGTGGAAGGATATCAGAGATCCAAAAGTGTTCCAACAAAAGAACAAAGGAAAGGAATGTATGCAAATTGTGTAAGTTAATATATGAAATGGTATCTACTGCATTATTATAATTATTGGTCAAGTGGCAGCCATTCCATTTCCAGCTCTAATTCTCCAGACTCTACATTCTGAAGCTTGATCTGAACCTCCTGCTTCACTTCCCATCCACAATGTTAATGATGCTGTCATCTATTAGCGGATTATCATGTGACTTTAGCCATTTCCCTATCTGCATATCCCCAAACATCTCTGGATCCCCAAAAGCCATTGCAGATGTTATCAGAGGCTGGATATCAAGTTCAGCTTCTCCCATTATGTCATCAGCAGAGAATGTATCATAATCATACACTTGCTGCAATCACAGAGAGACCCATAAGTTTTTTTCTAGCAAAACTTGAGGTGCTTAGGATACGCTTACCAGTTTTACTGGACCATAGCTCTCAGGAACAGACAACATGAGTTCTTGATTCCATACTGGGTTTAAGTTACTATTCACAACTGTTGTTTGAAGTTTCTGAACAATCAACAAAACATAACATCAGATTTTAAGATCCACAAAAGTCCATAGAAGCAGGTTTATAAACACAGTAACAAAAAGATACAACACTTACTTGCTTCCCTAGATTCAACACAACATAAGGATCACTTGACATCATGTCTCTGATTGCTAAGTTAGTACCTTTCTTGACAGTCACCTTCAACAATCCAATGAACTCTACCATTCCTTCCTCAAACTATCAAATGTATTGATCTCATCAAGAAGATTATATCAAGAAAGAAACTGTTTAAAAACAAAAAGATTGCAAGTTAAGAAGCTTTACTATCTTCTTAGACGATGAATTTGTGCGAAAACTATCCATGAATTTAGTAGAAAGATTTGATTTAAGAAAAGATGGTTTCTTTGTTGAGCAAGCTTTCCCTGATGTTATCCTCAAACTTGGTTTCAGAAACTCTTGGAGTTCATACTTTGACCTAAACAAAGATTCAACATTCTGAGTAACTCATCAAGAAACAAAGACCGTCTTTTAGCAACACTACCTGATGAATCTCATACGCTGGTCATGACTAACATCAGGTCCAGGCTTAGAGCTTCCTTCAGGTACAAAAGCTTCGTAGATTGAATTAGCAGAAGCATTTCCTCCAATCTCAATCATGGAGTCAACTTCCTCATCAGACCAGTCATCAAGTGTCACAGACAAGACCTGGATGGAACCAAAAACTATATATATGAGTAGACAACAAAGAAGAGATGATTGTCTGAATAGTAATAAAAGGTTATATCACCTTCGAGATATGAGTGCCGAGGCTTCTGTGCACACCGCAACATTTTAAGCAAATGAATACTCCAATGTTTGCTGATCTGAGAAAGAAACCAAACACAAAGATGCATAAATAAAGACAAGCACATGCAGAACATGTCTTTGTAGGTTGTCTAGATTCTCATTTAAAAGAACAAATAACATACAGAACCAAACACATTCATCTAATAGAGCAAAGAATATACAGAACCAAACATATTCATCTAAAAGAACAAAGAACCAAAAAGACACAAGCACATGAAGATGGAGCTCCAATCACATAACATTACAGGACCAAACACACTATTAACTTGATTAGACAATGATCAGATGTCTTTAAAAAGTTTCAAGCTTTCAAATTGTTTACTAGCAAAACATTGAGATTACAAATGAAGAGGAGGAAAAAGGCTTGAAGGTGATGAACTTACGCCCATTTAGGATCAGGAGCGCCACAATCAGCACAGACTCGGTTGTCAGGTTGGTTCAGAAGATCTCTTATTCTCCTCTTACCTGTTAAACACGCAACCATTATCATCAAACCCTAAAGATCATTTTTGCTTAGAGAACATGTGAATCAAGAAACCAATATAGTCATTACCTGAGCCAGGCTTACCGAGTCCGGCTGAATAATTGCTCATTGCTCTTCTAAGAAACAACGACCATCAACACAAAGATCCCTACATTTTAAACAAACCCAAACAAAAAAATAACTCTATCAAGCACATATTTGTTGTAAATCAACCATAAAGTTTCAATCTTTCTTAAGGGTAATCGAATATTTTTAGGATTAAAACACATAACAAAAAGTCAACGTAGATCATCATCCTTATTATGTATATTCCAACACGTATGTGAAAAAAAAGAACGATCTTTAAACATTCCTGAAGAACATTTCAATGCATGAAAACTCTGAACAGGACAACGTACAGAGAGTGGATTATAGATTGAATGATCTAAACATGAAACAAAACACACATAAACAGAATTGAGAGATAGAGAGAGATTTTTTGGTGTTCTTACAATCTTTGGGAAAGAGAGGATAGATTAGATAAAAAAGAAAAAAAAAAAAAGGAAATGGTGACTATATGCAGATAACGAATACGTGCTGACTTTTATTTTTATTTTTAAAAGTTTCCCCTTTTTAATCAATAAATTGTTAATTTAAGAAAAGGCTTTTAAAAAAAAACTTCCCAATCGTCTCTGGTTCAAAGGTTTTGGTCTCCCCATTTTTTATTTTTGTTTATAAAATGTAGAAACCAAAGAGAGAAACAGCTGTTATAGGACTACATTTTGTTACCAAAAATAATAATAAATCACTTTCATTTGGTAATCAATTTTCTCCAAAGTAATGTAGCTGACAGGCCTGCGACTTCGGTTTACCAAACCGATAGACTTTTTTGGTTGACCAATGTTTTCTAGAGGATTACTGAAATTAATATAATAAAATTTGGTTGGATCAATTTTGGTTTTAGATTAAATAATCGAAATCAGGAGTGGATAAAAAAACTGAACCCAAAAGTTCAAACCAAACCAATCTCAAAATAAAGTCAAACCAACATATCTGAAATGGTCATGTTTTATGGTATTTGGGTTTGAAATTTTATCCGGATCCGAGTCCAACAGCTATCTGAAATTCCAAAACATACAAAAGCTCAAAAAAAATTCAAAACATTCAAAAATAAAAACATATACCAAACTAAATTATAAATAAGTATTTAAAATACTCTAAAAATCCTAATTAATATTCAAAATAAGTATTCATTATATGAATACTTATTTTAAGCACACAGTCTAATTTATCTTTTATTTGGTTAAATATTAAGATTTTATATTTGAAAATTACATTTTTTTTATAAATATAAGTCTGATTTTGAAGTTAAAGTTGCTTTATTTTTGAACTTGAAACAAAAACTTCTTATACTCTTAGTTGTTAATTTTAAATTGTTTATGTTCCATTATTTTAATAAACACTTTTGAATTATTTCATCAAGCATTTGTTAATGTAAATTGTTTAAATTTTCTTGATATGTGTATTTCAGTACAAACAAGTATTTGAGTTAACTAGATTAGAATCAAATCTAAATTTAAAACATGTTTAATCGAGTTTGCAATGTATTATTATACTCCGTTCCTCAAAGTAGGACTTTTTAGAATTTGTGCGCTTATTAAGAATATAATTAATGTTTATGATTAACTATATTATTTATTTCTATTATGCACATTCCAATAACTACTAACCAATAAGATTTAAATAGTTTAAATATTTTCAATTAATGTTTCTTAAAAGTTTACAATTCAATAACATCAATAAAGAAAAGTACCTTAAAATTCTAGAAAATCTTTTTTTGTGGAACATAAAGAAAACCCAAAAAATCTTACTTTCGGGAACGGAGAGAGTATTCAACATGAATTTGAACTAAACCTAAGAATAGTCAAAAGAGGTTAAATTTCATGGTCCGAAGCACCAAGCTTCGATTAAACACCCAAGCGGTCATGCCTAGTCGGAAATAATTTTTTTTGTTAAAGATTAAATTTAGGTTATTTGTTAAATTTGCGATTGATTAAAATAGCTTAAATTTGATATAAACAAAACAGTTTATTGGTATAACTCATTGTAGAAATAATTGAAAATGCAGTTAATTGATTAGTCCGTCCAACTGAATTTAACCGAATTAGTTTTCACGTATAGCAGATCGGTTTAACTTACATAACCAAAGTATAACTGAAAACCAAAAATCTTCGTTCGGTTAGCTCGGTTCGGTTTAAATCCTCAGGCCTAGTTTACTGATATTGCAAACTGTTTTCGAAAACTTAGTTACCTCCTAATTTTCAAAAACTGTCAGTCACAACAACAGCGTTTAAGTTCTTTCAAAAAAACAACAAAAAAAAAAACAACAGCGTTTAACAATGTGGTTACAAATTAACATGAACATGTCTCTCTCAGTATCAATTTCCATAAGAGGAAAGCACTGTAATTAGAAACTAGAAAACTTGCTCAACAATTTTTCTTACCTCTTTAAAACACACACACAACACTTGCTTAATCATCACATCATCTTCTTCTTCTTCACCACCTGAAACTAGTTTTAACAACAATGGCGTCCACTTTCTTCACTCAAAACCTCCCTTCCGTCTCTACCATCTTCTCCATCTACACATCTCTCTCTGCCTTCATGATCCTCTTCAGAACCATCCTCAACGAGATCCTCCCCACCAAACTCCGTGGCTTTATCCTCTCAAGATTCACCGACCACTTCTCTTCTTACATCAACCCTAACTTCACGTTCATCATCGAGGAACGGTGTGACTACGTCGCGAACCAGACGTTCCGTGCAGCAGAGACTTACTTGCCGACCCTTCTCGCCGGAATCACCACCGGAAGTCTCCTCGTCCGTTCTAGCAACCTCAAGAACCCGTTGGCGAAACCCATGTTTGGAATCCCTGTAAAGGCCAAGATCTTGGATGAGTTCGAAGGGATCCCTCTTGAGTGGACTCTTGAAAGAAACGAGAGCCTTCACCAGAGCAGATCAACACGGTAACTGTTCTCAACATAAACCCTAAAGTTTTTTTTTTTTGATAAGTATAAACCCTAAAGTTTAAATGATGATAGAAAATAAACCCTACAGTTTATGGATGTTAGAAACGGAGACCCTAAAGTTTTGTGATTTTATCATTCACTTGAGTCTAAATAGTGTTCTGTTTTTTTATGTTTTGTAATAAGTGGTAGCTTTTTGATATTAGTTTGTACCTTTTTTTCAGCATAAACCCCAAAGTTTAAGGATGTTAGAAAAGAAACCCTAAAGTTTTGTGATTTATCATTCACCTGAGTCTAACTAAGAGAATGTCAGTATCTCAACTTTTATAAAGATTGAAAATGACAAAAAGGGAGATTGTGAAAAGATGTCTCAGCAGAGATATTTTCAAAACTTCATTAGAAACTGTATTCATTAAAAAAAAAAAAGATAAGTAGGAGAGAGACATGAGAAAGTATCCATGCAGATATACTGATTACTGGTTTATAACTTTTTTAAAAAAAATTGATTTAATTAAATAAGTAAAATATAATTAAATACTAATTTTATTTTGGTTAGAAGCTGAATTGAAATACCTCACCAATGAGGTTGCTCTTACATTACAATCCAATTAAATTAAAATTATTATTATTATTATAAGTTTTAGACACTTATTAAGTTTCTAAACCGTTGGTCATGCTTTAAGTCTTCTGTTCTTTTTCTTTTGTAATTAGTAGCTTTTCACATTAGTTCAAACTTTTTTTAACATAAACCGTAATGTTTTGTGATTTATCACTCGCCTAAGTTAACTAAGTTTTGTGTTCTGTAGTGATTAGTATTTTTGACATTAATTAATATTTAGTTTGTAAATATTTGATGTGTGTTTCAGGTACTTTCATTTGACATGCAAGAAGAAGTTCAGGGACAAGATAATGTCAGAGTACTTCACACACATTGCAAAACTATCACTTAAGATACTGACAAGCCAAGACAATCTCAAGATCCATACTTACGATCGAAGCAACCAATCATGGGAATCAGCAATCTTCCAACATCACACGACGTTTGAAACCCTAGCAATGGAACCTGAGGTCAAAAACACTTTGATGCGTGACCTAGACGCTTTCTCCAATGGGAAAGACTTTTTCAAAACCGTGGGACGAGCTTGGAAACGCGGTTACCTTCTTTATGGTCCTCCTGGGACAGGGAAGTCATCTCTTGTTGCTGCTATTGCTAACCATATGAACTATAGTATCTATGATCTTCAGCTTCAGAGCGTTCAAGACGATGCTATGCTTAGACAGATACTTACTACGACTGAGAACAGATCGATTCTTCTCATTGAAGATCTTGACTGCAGTGGAGCGGATGCTTCTTGTAGAAAAGAAGAAGATGGTGTGAATCAGGCCAAGAACAAGAAGGGTCTTAAGGTTACATTAGTAGAAAGTATCTTTAACATTTGTGTGTTCTGATTCTTGATTTTTCTTTTGTGGGTTTCTAGGTTACTTTGTCTGGTCTACTAAACTTTGTAGATGGGTTATGGTCAAGCTGTGCAGAGGAAAGGATCATAGTCTTCACTACGAACCATAAGGAGAAACTGGATCCTGCACTGCTGAGGCTAGGAAGAATGGATGTTCATATACTCATGGATTACTGTACACCTAATGTTTTCAAGAAGCTCGCTGCAATGTATCTTGATTGTATGGAAGGGCATGATGATGTGTTTGAGCCTATTGAGAAGATGTTCCGTGAGGTGAAAGTAACTCCAGCTGAGGTCATAGAGAAGCTTATGGTGAGCAAGGATCCTGGTGTTGCGCTTAAGGGTCTCATGGAGTTTCTTGAAAGCAAGAAGATGACAAAAGAGAGTGAAGAATCTGAATTTAAAGAAGCAGAGGAATGAAGCTAGAAGGATCCATGAAAGTGCTTTAGTACTAACTATATAGTAGATAACTAAGTAGTGGGGTTTAGTGACTGATGGATCCACGGAAGAAGTTTAGTACGTATTTAGTGACTAATTAGTAATTAAGTACCTTAATTATCTCAGTTTCATATCAGGGATTTTTAAAAGGTTATTTTATACTATTTGATTGTAGCTACAAAATCCAATCTCTTCATCCAAGATGCATAGGTCTTGTCACTAGCTAAGATGCATATGTTGAAGTAGGAAGTTAAGTTTCCAGAATCAAGAGTTTTTCTATGATGAGACAAGTGGGTGTACAAGTTGAAGTATGGTGAAGAAAAGCAAGAAAGAAAAACAAGAGAGAAAACACTTGTAAAAGAGAGTTTCCTAAAATTTCATCTTTGTAGTAAATCCTTTTCCTAAATATTAAGAGTCTTCTTCTTAAACTCCTAGTTGTCTAAATCCCATCTTCATCTCACGAAGAATATTGGGTAATTTTCCCAACAAGTGGTATCAGAGCCAGGTTCAAACATATCCTCAAGATCTCGTGTGATTCAAGATGGAGGCTACCGTTACCGTTGAAGGTGACATGTTCAAACTCACGACAGACAACTACTCTTATTGGAAACCGATGATGGAAGACCACCTTTATTGTAAGGATTTACACGAACCCATCATCATGGAGGAGAAGCCGGAAGGAAAGGATGACAAAACATGGGAAGTACTAAACCGAAAGGCGGTTGCTATAATCCGTAAGTACATTGACCGATCTCTCTTTGAACATGTATCTACCTATACAAATGCTTATGAATTATGGACAAAGCTTGAGTCTATGATTCAAAAGAAAACGCCTCGAAACAAAGCTCTTCTTGTCCGACGGTTGGTAAAGTTGGAGTACAAGGATGGCCAAAACATGATGGAGCACTTGAATAATTTCAAGGGACTCGTAAATCAGCTTAACAAAGTTGATATGAAGGTTGAAGATGAAATGCAAGCCCTTTTACTCCTTAGTTCACTACCGGAGAGTTGGGACACACTAGTTGTCACTCTAAGCAATTCAGCACCGGAGGGAAAGCTTACCATGGACACCGTCAGTGATAGCCTTCTAAATGAAGAAGTCCGGAGGAAGGAACGAGACTCGAGTTCTTATTCAGAAGCCAACATTGTTGATAGAAGAGGTAGAGAGGAGACTCGTGTTCACAACAGAAGCAGAGGACGAGACCAATCTCGAAGAAGATCCAAGTCACGAACAAGAGTAACCTGCTACTATTGTGGCAAGCCGAACCACATGAAGTCGGAGTG
Organism: Moricandia arvensis; assembly: GCA_905132765.1. Lineage (NCBI taxonomy): Eukaryota > Viridiplantae > Streptophyta > Magnoliopsida > Brassicales > Brassicaceae > Moricandia > Moricandia arvensis. The sequence continues at coordinate 60,230 of CAJHQP010003329.1, forward strand.
TCGGTTTTTCAAGAAAGATCAACAAGCAGGTAATATTAAACCAGACCGGTTCAATCCTCCGAAGAAGCATGAAGACAAGACTACCACCATTGTTGAAGACCAGAGCAAAGACCTATATCTCGTTGGAGAATGTAATCTTAGCTCTGATGATAGCTCATGGATCGTTGATTCTGGTGCTTCTTTTCACGTCACCCCTCATGGAAGCTTCTTCACAACCTACCAAAGTGGTGACTTTGGTGATGTTCAAATGGGAAACCAAGGAAGAAGCAAGATCGTTGGAAAGGGGGATGTTATTCTTACATCAAACACTGGGTGTAAGATAGTTCTTAAGGATGTGAGACATATTCCCGATATGAGACTCAATCTCATATCAACAGGGAAGCTTGATGATGCCGGTTTTGATAGCCACTTTGGCAGTGGCAAGTGGAAGCTAACCAAAGAGAGTTTGATCATGGCTCGAGGAAGAAAACAAGACTCATTATACGTAACACAAGCCAAGCTTTGCAAGGAGGAAGTTAATGTTGCAAGCGACGACATGGATACATGGCACCGGAGACTTGGGCATATGAGTGAGAAAGGTCTTAATATACTTTCTCGCAAGAAACTTATTCCTGATATGAGAGGTACGTATCTCACACCATGTCATCATTGCTTAGCCGGAAAACAACATAGAGTCGCTTTCCGAAGATCTTCTACACCCACGAGAAGGAAGCATATTCTTGATCTAGTGCATACTGATGTATGCTCCATGTCTGAGAAATCAAATGGAGGTGCATCATATTTCGTCACCTTTATTGATGACCATTCAAGGAAGGTATGGGTATACCTTTTGAAGACAAAAGATCAAGTTCTAGATGCTTTCAAGGAGTTTGTAGCCCAAGCAGAAAGAAGTACGGGTCAAAAACTCAAGTGTATTCGATCAGACAATGGTGGAGAGTACCGGGGTCCTTTTGAAGCATTTTGCAAAGCTCATGGAATCAGAATGGAGAAGACACCACCAAAGACGCCACAATTGAATGGGCTTGCTGAAAGAATGAATCGGACGATTACAGAAAGAGTTCGGTGCATGCTCTCTCACGCTAAACTACCCAAGCCATTTTGGGGAGAAGCTTTAAAGACTGCAGTGGATATTATAAATCTTACACCATCAGTTCCTTTGGAAGGCGATATTCCGGAGGAAGTTTGGTCGGGGTAAGAAGGTCTCCTACAACCATTTAAAGGTGTTCGGGTGTAGAGCATTCGTCCACATTCCTAATGATGAACGAGCCAAGTTAGACTCTAAAACTAAAGAGTGCATCTACCTTGGTTCACCAAAGGATGATTTTGGCTATCGGCTTTGGGATCCAATTAACAGGAAAGTGATTCGGAGTAGAGATGTTGTTTTCTTCGAAGATCAAACAATCGAAGACATCAATAAATCAAAGAAACCAAAGCTAAGGGTTGTAAGGAGTGAAGATTCTCATAAGCCCCAAGATCATGAACAAGTGATTGGAGGAGATGACGAAGGGGGTCCCATCATGGATCCAAATGGTGATGAAAGTGACGAAGAAGAAGAGCAAATGGATCCAGAGGAAGAACATGAGCCAAGAAGATCTGGAAGAGAGACAAGACCATCTGTAAGATACTATCGAGATGAGTATGTGAATCTTACAGATGAGGGGGAGCCACAAAGCTATGAGGAGGCTATAGGAGACATTCACAAAGACAAATGGGTAGAAGCTATGCAAGATGAGATGCAATCCTTGCAAGACAATCACACCTATGAGTTAATGAAGCTACCAAAAGGAAATAGAGTCTTGAAAAACAAGTGGGTGTACAAGTTGAAGTATGGTGAAGAAAAGCAAGAAAGAAAAACAAGAGAGAAAACACTTGTAAAAGAGAGTTTCCTAAAATTTTATCTTTGTAGTAAATCCTTTTCCTAAATATTAAGAGTCTTCTTCTTAAACTCCTAGTTGTCTAAATCCCATCTTCATCTCACGAAGAATATTGGGTAATTTTCCCAACAATGAGTAACCTTTTTTCCAAGAACATAATTTAGAGATGGTAACATATATTCAGTTGTTCACAATATTATAACTTTGCGTGAAAAGAAATAGATAAATTTTTGCAGTTATTCCCCGTAACTTCTTAAAAATATTGTTGAATCTGTAAATTTCAATATGAGCTAATTTTCTTAGTTTTCGATGATTTTTTCATAAATAATAAGTAAATATTTTAATTAATCAATATTAGATGAACAATATGAATGATAACTGACAAAAAAAAAAGAAGAACAATATGAATGATGAAGAAAAGAGTGAAGATGACAAATTTAATAGGAATGAAGAGAAATGAAATGCAGAAAAAGAATTTAACAAATATTCAGAACAAATGATAATCATCATAATAATACCTATTGGATATTTAGTATTTGTAATTTTTTTTTTGAAAATGTCCTCAAGATTTTATATTAATTTGAATACCATAGATTGTTTTAAAATCAAACTAGAAATATATTAGAAAAATAATTTATGATAAATATATATATTTAGATAATTAATTAGCGTTAAGTAATTATAAAATTATAATATTTTTTAAAATTTTATTTAGATACATAATTATATTTTTTTTACAGTCTTTTATCTTTTAATTAAATTACAGGGTTTATATTTATTTGATATTTATATATACTAATCATTTATCTAAATTATATTTAAATAATATTCTGTTATATCTACAATTGTCAAAATATTTGTTTATTTTTTCAAAATTTAATAAGAAATATTAGGTTTATTTTTCATGTAAGAAGGTATGAAGAATGAATTATATTTTACAAAATCTTACTTGTAAATGATATATGTTTTAGGATTGACAATAAAATATGATTCTTTCATTTTTGTTAGTCATCCTTTAGAGTCGATGAAAATTGTTGTAAATATGAAAAATCCAGAAGAGAAAATTGTTGTAAATATGTTTTAGGATTAACAAAACCCAGTTTGCATCCCCCAGTAAAATAATAAATAATCAAAGAGAAGGTCATTAAAGAATTAAGCAATAATTAGTCCACCGAGATCCACTGTCCCGAGGAGCCAACCAATTGAGAATTTGCAGACAGTGTGTGGGCTGTTGTGTCTTTTCTGGGCCTTGAAAGGATCTTTCTTCTCCTCACCCCTTTCACTATTAAACCCTCCTTCTTCTGTTCCTCAATCATTCTCGTCTCGATTTGTGATCTAATTCATACTCCAATTCTTATTCATCACCATGGCTCTCTCAACTCCTCTTTCTCAGGTCTTGTCTTTTTAAGTTTTTGCTATTATAAACTCTTTTACTTCCTTGCATATTTGCTGATGTAACGAAAGTTTTGGTTTTGATTTCAGATGTCTGCTGCACTTCCTATTGGAATTGATGGGTCGAGTCGATCTATGATTAAGGTGAACAAAACTCATCTTAAATAATCATTTTCTTACCAAGCTAATGTTGTGTGTTCAGATGCTTTAGATTGTCCTGAAACGTTGTTGTCTTTGTGGGGTTTGTACTAATGTTGACTTGTAGTGAACTGGGTATTGAAAGGCACAGTCTTTAGTATAATTTATGTTGTTTCAGATGCTTTAGATGGTCCTGAGATGTTGTGTCTTTGTGTTTTTCTTTTGTGGGTTTTGTACTAATGTTGACTTGTAGTGAACTGGGTATTGAAAGGTACGGTCTTTAGTATAACTATGTTGTTTCAGATGCTTTAGATGGTCCTGAGACTGAGATGTTGTTGTCTTTGTGTTTTCCTTTTGTGGGTTTTGTACTAATGTTGACTTGTAGTGAACTGGGTATTGAAAGGTACAGTCTTTATAAGCAGAAAGATAACAAAATCTGATTTTGTATCTATTTAGAAGTCTTACTCTTTAGCAATCTCATGTAGAAAGTGGAAGGAGCTAATTAAAAAAAAAACTCTCCATTAGTGTGTGGTAAGCGTTGACTTTTATAATTCTGTCTCAGGTGCAAAGTGTAAGCTTCACTGAGAAGTCATGGAGTCCTCTTTTGAGATTAGATTCAGTATCTAGGAGACTGAGTTTGAAGAAACGGTCCACAGTATGTAAGTCACTTCAGCAGCAAGCAAGCAGATCCAAAGTCTCAGTTACTCCTCTAGAGCTTGAAGCTCCCAAAGAGGTTCCGTTGAACTTGTTCAGGCCTAAGGAGCCTTACACAGCAACTATTGTTTCGGTTGAGAGAATCGTTGGTCCACAAGCACCTGGAGAGACTTGCCACATTGTGATTGATCATGACGGGAAGGTTCCTTATTGGGAAGGACAGAGCTATGGAGTCATTCCTCCTGTAAGTGGCTCACTTTGCAAATACTAGTGTGTTTATCTTTGAACTTCTGTTGCTTATGCATCACCGTTTATTTCCATAGGGTGAGAATCCTAAGAAACCAGGTGCTCCTCATAACGTTCGCCTTTATTCTATTGCATCAACAAGATATGGTGATTCTTTTGATGGCAAGACGGCTAGCTTATGTGTTCGCCGAGCTCAGTACTATGATCCAGAGACTGGAAAGGAAGATCCTTCCAAAGCTGGTGTATGCAGCAACTTCTTGTGCAATGCTAAACCTGGAGATAAGGTCCAAATCACCGGTAAGTTGTCTTATTGAACTTCTTTATGCTGAAAGTGGAATATTTATGTTCGGTGTTGTTAACACTAACAGGTCCATCCGGAAAGGTAATGCTTTTACCTGAAGATGATCCAAAAGCTACTCACATAATGATAGCTACTGGAACCGGAGTAGCACCATTCAGAGGTTACTTGCGACGTATGTTCATGGAGAACGTTCCTACGTTCAAGTTTGATGGACTCTCGTGGCTCTTCCTCGGTGTAGCTAACTCAGACAGTCTTCTCTACGATGAAGAGTTCTCAAGCTACCTCAAGGACTATCCAGAGAACTTCAGGTATGACAAAGCGTTGAGCAGAGAAGAGAAGAACAAGAAAGGAGGGAAGATGTATGTGCAGGACAAGATTGAGGAGTATAGTGATGAGATCTTCAAGCTTTTGGATAATGGAGCTCATATTTACTTTTGTGGGCTTAAAGGAATGATGCCAGGGATTCAAGATACGCTTAAGAGAGTTGCGGAAGAGAGAGGTGAAAGCTGGGAGCAGAAGCTTTCTCAGCTTAGGAAGAACAAGCAATGGCATGTTGAAGTGTATTGAGTTGTGTAATAGTCTCTCTCTGTGTTTTCTACCTTTCTGCAATTGAATAAATGTTTGTGATGATCCATTTTGTATGGATGGTAAGACTCTAAGATAGCTTCATTTTGTATCTGTGACTCTTGAATTGTATTGCTATTCATCAAATGATTTGTATTTGGAAGGTTGAGTTGTCGCCACGTGGCTTAGTTATGGTTCGCATACGGTTTGAGAATTTAGATATCGAAACTGGTTTTGGATTTTGGTCCCGGTTGACAAAAATTTGGTTTGGTTTTCAGTTTTGTGCAATTACGACAATATGTCGTTTTATTTTTAATCCAAAATTAGGTATGGGTGTTCGGTTTTTAAATTCGATTTTTGAGTTTAGTTTTCTATGCGGTGTGTTTTATTTGTATTTTTTATATATTTAGATCGGATTTAGTTAATAATATTTTGAATTCGATTAAATTTATATATATTTTTTTGAAATTAATTTTGAGTTATGATTGAGTTTGAGATCATTTAAAAATATTTTGGATTCAAATATTTTTGTGGCGAGTCCAAATAAATATAAATGGTGAGTCAAAATAAATATAAATTATATATTTTTGTGGTGAGTCCAAATTGTTTTAGATGTTAAGTTTCGTATTTTGGAGTATTAGATTGAGTTCCGATCAAGTTTAGATAAAAACCAATATCCAAAATATTGTTATAAATAGGAGAATTTTTATGTTTAAAGATAAACATAATTAATGTAAATATGAAAAGTGATAATAAAAAAAATGATATTTTTGATAATTTTTCTTATCAATATTCAATAATAAGCTACCTTTACAGCTCGGCATGAGTCCAGTATCAAAATTTCGGTTTAAATTTGATATAGTTACAAATGGCATGACCTACCAAAATCAAACAGAACAAGAACAGTGGAACCAAAATATTAGACCGATCGAACCGAAATTCTACGAAAAAGTCAGTTTTAGTCCAAGGTTGAATCCAACCGAAAAACCAAAGTTTGTCAATGACAAGTCTGCCCTCGCTATCACACTGAATTACAAAATCGTCGTCGCGTAACTTTAGATTATGACAATACTACCCTTGGTTTCACCTGAAATTACAGTCTCGTGACATCATTCTCTAACTCAAGCAACGACGTCGTTTTCAAATTGAGCTTCTCTTTCACAGAGTCGAAGTCAAAACCCTAAATCTCTCTGCTTCCTTCTCAAAACGAAACATCTCTCGACGTGAATCAGAAACTCAACATGAATCGAATCACAAGACCAAAACCGATCATCGACTCACTGAGCTACAACCTCATCCAAAGATGCTCCGCCGGGGGAACCCCAAAAGGAAAAGCCAAGCTCAAAACCGGCCAACCTCTGAAAGCGCAACAAGATCTCCACCAAGAAAGGCGGCGGAAGCAGCCCCGGATCTGAATCCGGAGAGGAAGCCGTGAAAGGCAAAGGACGAATCTCCGACGAAAAACAAAAACTCTACGAACAATGCCTCAACGCCCCTTGCCCCATCCGCTCCCTAACCCCTAAAGAGGCCGAGCGCGAGGCCCAACGCGAGAAGCTGGGCCTGATCAGCAAGGAGAAGCAACGCGACATCGAGATTCAGAAGAAAGGAGGACCCGCGTCGATGGGATCCACCCCCGACGAGCCGATGCGTATCGGAACCTCCGGTTTGGATTACGTCTCGTTAGGGATCTTTACGGCGGACGAGTTGGTGAAGTACAAGGTGACGGTGGAGGATGGGGAGAGGCTGGCGAAGGAGAATAGTAAGGTGTTGATGAGGGAGCATAGAGAGAGGCGTGCGGCGGAGACTGTGTTGTTGAATATGAAGAAGGCGGCAATTGAGGCGTTGCCGGAGAAGCTGAGGGTGGCTGCGTTGGAGCCTGATTTGACGCCGTTTCCGGCGAATAGGGGTATGGCCACGCTTACGCCGCCGATTGAAGGGTATCTTGAGAAGGTTATGGATGCTGCTAAGAAGAGTTCGAGTAAAGAAAAGTTGAGATGATTCAGTTTTAAAAGGTTTGAGCTTTCTTCATTTTTTATGTTATCGTTTTGTTTTCTCTTGCGTTTGCTTTTGAGATGAGTTTCGACTGCTCAGGATTGGTGGTTAGTAGTATTGATATCTAATGTTAAAGCTGGCGTCTTGTGTGTACTTTACTATAGAAATGTATAAAAGGTTGGAGATTTTGTCAATATAACACCATTGCTCTTGTCTTTGCTTTGGAGATGAGCTGTAGCCGTATTGATATCTGATTGATGTTAAAGCGGGCGTCTTGGCCATTGGGTGTACTTTGTTGTAGAAAATGTATAGAAAGGTTAGAGATTTAGTCAATATGCCATCTTTGCTCTTGTTACTGGTATTGATATCTGATGTTAAGGCTGGCGTCTTGGGTGTACTTTGTTGTAGAAAATGTATAAGAAGGTTAGAGATCTTGTTAGTACGCCATTTTTGCCCTTGTTTTGCTTTGGAGGTGAGCTTTAACCGTTTCTTTAGGACTTATGGTTAGTAGTATTGATATCTTATAGTGAAGCTGGCGTCTTTGGTGTTAGAAATGTCTAAAAAAGGTTAAATATTTTGTCAATATGCCATCTTTGCTCTTGTTTTTTTCTTTGGAAATGAGCTTTAGCGCGTTTGTTTAGGATTGATGGTTAGTAGTATTTTGATATCCGATGTTAAAGCTGGCGTTTTGGGTGTATTTTGTTTTAGGAATTGGTAAAAATTGATGGTTAGCTAGATTTCATACTTATGGATTAATTGTGAACAAGTTTCGTGTAGCAAGTAGATCAATGAGAGTCAAACACATGCTAGATTTTTTCGCTATGCTATATTTGTTCTTGCTTTGTTTCAGAGGTGAGCTTTAACCGTTAGTTTAGGATTGATGTTTAGTAGTATTGATATCTGATGCTAAGCTGGCGTCTTGGGTGTACTCTGTTATGGGAAATGTATAAAACGGTTGGAGATTTTGTGAAAATGCATATTGCTCTTGTTTTTTTGCTTTGGAGATGTGCTTTAACCGTTTGTTTAGAATTGATGCGTTAGTAGTATTTATATCTGATGTTAAAGCTGGCGTGTACCTTGTTGTAGAAATTGGTCAAAATTGATGGTTAGCTGGATTTTATCCTTGTCTATTAATTGAGAACAAGTTTCATGTAGCAAGTAGATGAACGAGAATCACACACTTGTATTCCTGAAGTTTGTGTTTGCAAAGTGAATTTGTAAACGTTTGCAAGCATTCTTATAACCCTTTGTGCTTCTCTCCTTATAGACTTTAGTCTTATGCATGTCTCTTTGCATCATTATGAATCATCTTTTCTTTTTGCTGTATATATTCTTGTTTGTTTCAAGTCTTCATCTTGTGGTATTCTTTGTATGTTTGGATATTTGTTTAGAGCTTTCCTAATCAGTTCTCTTCTGTTTTCCAGTTTATTCTATATTCAGAATGGAACAAAACCGAGACTGAGACACATTTGCGAAGTGCCATAGACAGAAACTTGAAGAGACTGTTTCTAGGGATTCCAAGCTTGAGTTAAGAGTATTCATTCTTGTAGCTTCTTGCTTTTTGTTTTTGCAGACGCGTTTTTCTTAAGCTGTGTCTGGATCTTAATAAAGTTTGTCTTAAAGCTGTGTCCGGATCTTGATTGGTGAACAATAAGGATTTTCTCTAATTTGAATGATAATTCTTCAACCTTTGGGAAAATGAGACTATCAGCTTTACTGGGAGAAGAAGAAAAATTTGGTATTCTTTTCCAACTTTGATTCAATTTAGAGCCTCAAAAATGTTAAGTTCTCTTTCTCTTGGATTAAAACAGTAATGGGTACAATAAAACAGCTCCAGGTGCTGAAAAGACTTATAATAGTCTTTACATAACTTGAGATAATGGCTTCTCGCAACTCAAAAATG